>JABFFB010000238.1:0-81005 GCA_013623555.1 Fusarium nisikadoi
CCCTTCGAACTGATCATTTTGCAGTAGTGCTTTCGCTGGCACTGCCTGCCAGATCCCCTAATCGACATCATCCTCCGCAACTGAATCGTGCGTGATTACTTCACAAGGTAAATACACTTGTACGTTATTAAGTTGTCATCGATTCATATTTCCATCAACTCTTCATCAGACAGGTCGCGGTGATGCGGCCTGAGTCAACAATAAGGTTTCCCCCAAGTAGAATTTGACTTCCATTTGAGAACCTCATTCGCTATACACCCCAGATACCACCACAAGTAGCACAGCTACCTACCCCGAAACCTCAGAAAAAGAGCAGTCATCGATGCGTGGCTGCGTGGGAGTCCTCGCATACCTAGGTTACCTAGGCTGACCGCTGAAAGCCTACCAAAGACTCATCCAGCGCCGGGCCACAGGCAGGCACTTCTATTTCACAACCTTTCATGTGGAGAGATATTCTTGAAAAGCCAAATTGCCTGCCCTTCTATTACCCTAAATCCTTCCTTCTCACCTATTTGGAGTACTAGAGGTATGCTGCCCCTCACAAGCTTGTTGGTCGATTTATCACAACCCACCAAAACACCCAGAGGAACAGCACGCACTAAAACCATATAGCGGTTAGTGAGTTACTGGGATCCCTGGACAGCATCACGCCAAGCCCAGTCTAACCCATCCCGTCTTGGACGAAACCGTCCACAACACAGAAACACCTGGGAATAGCACCTTTCCTGACCTGACCTGGTGTGATTGGACATCGGTACCTGGATCTCTCCTACCATCTTGTGCCACCTCAAGTACTTTCTTGGTATTGGCAGGTGGATGACACCAACCTACACAGGGCGTACCTGCAAACCTACCACTCCTGCTGTTGTCTTCTCCCAGCTTAGGTAGTAGGGCCCTTTCAGACTGCCTCACCTACCTCGACCCTAAGCACCTAGGTAGGGTACTCCCAGTTCTTTGTCGATACCACCTTTATACTTCTCCCCACCTTCATCCCCAGACACATCGCATCACTTCAATATCATCAGATTTACCATTCATATTCCATTAGAGATGGGGAAGTTGTTCGGCAGGTTGTTCCAGAAGCCAAGCGACACTGTGGGAACCCAGGAGCCGCGTGCGTCTACCTCCACCAAGAGTACCAGGATGCGGGATCCTACCAACGCCATTCGCTCGTCAGGTCTCGCCCCCTCGGCCGCAGTCTCCGCCGCCACCGCCAACGCCAACAGCAACGACCGTGCCTGTGACTCGAGCGCCCATGCCCACTTCGCCGCCGCCGTTGCTGATAACCCTGACTCTCCAGGGTCGCTCATCAACTCGGGCTCAAGCTCGCTGACGCAGTCGCAGTCGCCGTCGCCCCAGCCCGAGACCCCTACCACGGGCCATTTTCTGCCTGGCGCTCACGCTAACATTGCTTCTAAATCCGTTGTTCCAGCCGCTGCCTCGGTGCTGTCGAGTACTATTACTACCGCTAAAGCTGCTGCCCCCCAACTCTCCATCGGCGACTTTGATCCTTGTATTCCCACCAACACTTCCTTCATCGACCTCACCGAAGAGTTCCAAATCGTTGATACCAACTTTCACATCAGCAATCGCGACATCGCCATTCACCCATTCGACTATACACTTCCTGAAGACGCCGAAATCGCCATGACTACCGGGCCATCCCTCGACCCTTCTATGGGCCGCCGGGACTCTTTTGTCAGCGCTGGCCCTAAGCCCATATCGATGAACAATGCCAACCGTGGTGACAATGCGAACCGCAATAGAAGAGAGTCTCTTGCTGGTAGCCTGATGGGAGGTGGAATGAGCTGGGGAGGCATGTCTTTTGGTAGTTTTGTCAGAGACGAGTAAGTTACTTTTATCCTAATCATCATTTTGTACTTAAAACATTGCCCTCGCTTTGGCTCCTTGGCCGAGCGGTCACTTCTCTGTCAGGATCAAGCTTCCTTTGCTTGCTTTGAGCTACACCCTGCTGCGCTTGATCAAAGCGATATGGGCCATAGCACGAAACCTCAGCTTGTCAGCGACTATCATCGCTTACGAAGACGACTGATCATGTATTGTGGCAAGCCGTTTCTAAGCTTCGGGCCCCATTCTTGCCCTGTGACAGTCCACATGCGTCAGAAATCAATCATGCCCGATGCTTCATCGCACTTGAGGTTACCGTTTACTAACATCGTGGCCCTACAGCATTATGATGGCAGGCACATCGCCTTTCGGAACTCACCAGTCTCCTTCCTTTCACTCATCTTCCTATCTGCCCAAGTTGGAGGCCAACTTCATGCGAGATTTCACCTGCTGCGGCAAGATTCTGCCCAATCTCCACGACTTGCTGCAACATTACGAGGAAGCCCACACGCAACCTAGCCCGAACACAGCCCGAAATAATGCCTTTTCTCAATTCTCCCAGCTGGGGCTACCTAACGCCCCTCGGATGTCGATGTCTCGATCTGGGTCGGCAGCGCCCAGCGGCAGTTCCCTCGCAACGAACCAACTTGGACAACATAACCGCGGCCAACAGGCGCCCCATGATGGACATGGAGGCTCCTCAATGGCGTCAAACCTGAATGATGAGATGGATGCTGTTGCAGATATGGAGATGGACGATGCCGTTGGCACGATGGAGATGGACGATAGCCAGCGAATGTCCCAAACGAGACAACTTTTTGGCCAGCAACAGAGGCCCGAGCTGAACATGAACACCTCTGGTCTTACACAGGGCCTACGGACCTCTCAGCCACCCACTCCCGCTGCCGCCAGCTTTGGCCTGCAGAACAACCCCACAGTCTCTTCAGTCAATACACCTACTCTTACGACCCAAGGACAAGTGCCACACACCCAGCAAGTCGATATGGAGGAAGATCTACCAGGTATGCCTATGGGTGGCAACACGAACGATATCGGCGATATGAGCTTTGGCGGAAACCAGAACAATGGTGATTCGAATTTTTGCATAAACGACCCTGGGAAACACCTTTTTAGCTCCACTGGTGCTTTCCCTGCTGCCAACCGTTCTATCCAGGCACAATTGCAACAGCTAGGCATTAACCAAGCCCAGTTGAACGATCCGCAGGCCAACAAGATTCTTATGCAGCGTTTACAGAGCATGATGATGCCTGAAGAGCACAAGCCGTTCAAATGTCCAGTTATTGGCTGCGAAAAGGCGTACAAGAATCAAAACGGTCTGAAGTAAGTTCTGACTCAAGGCGTTCGACTGTATCTCGATCCTGAATATGCTTGCTAACTTGTTTCCAGATACCACAAAACTCATGGCCATCAAACCCAACAACTTCACGAGAATGGAGACGGTACCTTTTCTATCGTCAACCCAGAAACTAGTGCCCCTTACCCCGGAACATTGGGAATGGAGAAGGAGAAGCCGTTTAGCTGTGAAACATGCGGCAAACGATATAAAAACTTGAATGGACTGAAATACGTAAGTTTTCTCACGAGATTCTAGATTTAAAGTCCATTACATACTAATCTTTTCCGATAGCATAAGGCTCATTCCCTTCCCTGCAATCCTGACTTCAAGCTTCAGGCTCTCGCAGCAGGTATGAACTTGCCCGGAATAGGAGAAGATCAAATGATGCAATAGTATACAGCACGCTATCAAGACTAGGAGTGAGAGCTTTCAAAAAAGTGAAACTTCTACATTTCCGAGCGACGCCTCGGGTTCCAGCAGCCGAATCCAGTGCGATGCTGGCACAAACTCTCGACTCTCCGGCATACCACAATGATTTTATACGCACTGTCGGTGTCTCTGTATCGCCCATATCCCCTCCCGGGCATTTGGAATTTGTCTTGTACCCGGATTTTCAACTTCTTACATGAGCGTTAACGATCCGTAATTAGACGGCCTCAACCACTTGGGAAAAGCATATCACTTTTCTAACCCCGATGTTCAACTGCAAACAAAAGCCCGGTGTTTGACCTCAGTTTCTGCAACTGCTGTTTTACTTGAGACAAACAAGCCATGCATTGGAAATTCTCGTGGTTGGGTACGCGTTAGCTGGATCTATTGATACTCTAGGTCTAATTCGAGTCAGACGCCTGTGCTGATATGCTGGCTGGCCTGGCACGTGGAGATGGGCTATTGTTTTTTCCTTTTCCTGCTTTATGGTTTTATTTTCAAAAGTCGATAAAGGGCCCTTAGATGTTTGGTTGGGAAAGATGGCATTTGCATGGTGCCCTGGAAATTCGGGCGGTCTTCCCTTTTGTTTTGTTTGATAGGGCGATGCATTATCACACTTGTTCTTGACTACTTCTGTTGTTCGGTATTGACTATTGTTGGCAATTGCTTTGCTATCATCTTAAAAGCGAGGATGGCTGGAGTCGGTCGAACAATGAAAAGCGAGGTTATAGACTGGACAGGGTCGCCTGCCCTTTAAGTGAATGGGATTGTTTTTGACATTTTCATACGAAGACTAAGATGTTACCGAGTACTAACTTAGTAAAAGGAATGATTGACTTGCTGATGATGCTAGACGATAATTCTAATTGCTCTTGGCTGCAATTGTGCAATGACCAGACAGGTCATTCTCTTCTCCAATATCAGCATTACAGCCTATATCGAAATAATAACTACCAACCGGATGAACCCGTCAGACGTACTCAGTGGACATCGAGAGGCTGCCACGCTCTAGATTTTGGGAAGAGATCGCGAGGACTGGGGAGACTAACCTACGAGTCGAGATGAGACAGAGTAAACAGAAATAAGGGGTATCGTGTATTTGACATTTCTATCTGGTTTTACAAGACCGTAGCTTGTACTAGTTCGCTGTGCAGATACAAAACGCCTCGCAATGCGTAAGAAGCCAACTTGGACAAAGAATAGGAAGCAACAGCCGTTGACACCCCAACGGACAGAAACTCTATAATATAGGAATTGCACGATGCAGATGCATAACATGCTGCCCTATACTTGCGCAAATATTTCCAAGTGTGACTATGCTTCTTCTTACCGGCCACCCTGAGACGGGATGTGGACTAGAAAGACGGTGCCTATTTCGGCAGGTGCTTTAATGGCATCGAGCAAATAGGCGGCTTTGCGAGCATGAAGAAGTTGCTGGGGTTCACAGGATGAAAGATGAGAATCCTTCGGTCAGCGACCAAGAGAACAGCAATTGTACATGCAAGTATTTCATGTCATCTCCATGCCATCGTCGTCATCGGCTTCAGACTCGATCATATGGGTTTGGTTACTGCTTATGCTCCCCTTACGAGCATCGTGTCCCATGGTATCATTCATGCCACCCCACTCGAGTTCTTCTCCACCGATGATACGTCCTTCCATGTCGATTTCTTGTGAAAGCTCGACGAGTGCAGTGCGCGGCAAACGGAGGAAGCCCTGGGTTCGGACGATACGGCCCCAGTGGGTCATACAGAATCCTGCGGCACGTTTACGCAACCACTCTTCATTAGCGAGCCCTGCACAGTACCATATGATACAAGCATGGTCGACATCGAGTTCTTTGGCAAGTCTGTTGACACAGAGCAGGCGAAGATGAGGGATATTGTAGATATTGGACATTACCAGAAGGCCTGCCACATCAGAGAGCGCCGTGGTTGCGTCACTATCGTTGTCCGAGGTACCACGGATGCTATCTGTGTACAGATAGTAGAGGAAGGCCTTGACTACACTGTAAGGCTCAGGGATGTGCATCTTTTTGGTGTGAAACTCAGCCATCTGGGCGTTGTAAAGACGCGCAAAGTGTGGCCAACGCGCTTGGAGAATGAGCTTGTGAACATGGATAGACTGTGAGGTCGGCGCGTCTGCTGAGAGCCAGCTCTCGTTTCGCGCTGTTGTTTCATCACTTCGAATCAGACCGGAGCTCAGAGCCTCATCGTCATCGTAATCACTAGCCAGCGCAGTAACGACAAAATCCGTTCCGCTGCCTGTCTCAGGTGGTTGGTTGAAGAGCTTCGCTAGATCTGAACCTAATCCTTTAGAAGGTTGATCCACGGCTCTCGTCATCGCAGATGGCCTTGACTCTACCCTTGGTTCTGGTGTCAGATTATCGCCCAGAAAGCCATACCGTCGCAGGTCAATTTCCATAATATCGCTGTCAAATCATGTCAGTCATACCATCATCAGGTTTTGAGATAGAACTGGCCTTACCTAAGATATTCTTCATAGCCGTTGGGCCCTATGTCGCCCGGAGCAGGGTCAGTTGGACATCCTAGTAGCCAGGATTTGGTGCCATCCTCATTCATACAACAGTAATGCCACCTGTAACCCGCTTTGAAGATCTCCCGCCCTCCAGCAAGCTTCGTCCAGCGAAGCGTGCCAAGGTCCAGGGCTGACAAAGAACATTCTCTCGATGTGAGAGTCGCCGCAGGTGTGACAAAATCGAGAAGAGTACCCGAAGAGTAGGCATGAAAGTGGAGACCCGAGCCCTGAGAGGGAATCGAGGGACCAGACATGAACTTGAGAGCAGATATGGACCCCGGGGCCACAGGCGCGTATGTCTTCATTTGAATTGAAGGCGGGTTGACCTGGGCTGTGCGAGAGTTGGCGGCGTAGCCAGAAGCCCCTACAACAGGAGCCTGGACCATGGTGTATGGAGGTCGGGGAGAGCTACTAGCTCGAGTAGAGAGAGAACCCCGATCGAAGATGCCTATTTGAGGTCGAGAATCGAATTGCGGATTTCCTTTCAGATCTAACCACCACAGATCGCTGATCTTGTCCATGTCCTCACTCAGACCTCCAAATACCCAGACTCGGTCGCCCCAGATATAAGCCGAGTGGTCGAAACGACCAACAAAACGCCAAGACTTAGACCAGGTAAAAGTTTTCAAATCGAGGTAACAAATGTCATCCAACACATAGTTGTTCTGGCCAGTTATGCCACCAATGATGAAGAGCTTGTCCTCGTGTAAGACAGCAGCATGCCTCGCTCTACCTTTCGGGATCGGGCCTGAGACTTGTGGCTGAGTCCAGTGGGCAGTCTTGAGGTCAAAGACAATAAGGTCCGAAAGGTATGTTCGATGCTCGTTCTCGCCGCCAAAGACCAAGAGTTTGTTTCCCTGATACAAGGTCGCAGTGTGTCCTGGACAGCATTAGCATCTGAAGCGTGGTGATTTTCTGTGTGGCTTACCCATCCGAACTCCTGGAATATCACCATAGTTATCGACAAGACTCCATTGATGGCTAACGAGGTCCAGCCTCAGGACGTGATTATAAACCTCATCGGTATATTGGTCGAACCCTCCAAAAGCATATATTTGATTATTCCCACAATACGTCACTGAAGCATTCACTAGACAAGCGGGTCTCTGGCCTAGCGTGCGGGTGACTTTGGGTCGGTATCCATCGGCGACGCTGCGACCCTTTGCAGGGGAATTTGGCATGATGTAGGTATTGTTAGACGACGAAGCGGCCGAGGGCGGCGTCGGCGTCGGTTGCAGCGAAGTCGAGGTCGATGAAGTCTGGTTGACAGCACCCAAGGCCTGCGTTGTTCCGGCGACAGGGGTAGGCCCGCCAAAGATAGATTGTCCAGGGGTTGAAGGTTGAGCCATGGCTTGAATTGTAAATTCGACGAGCGATCAGTGGCGTTGGCTGCACATCCCACAACGTTGTGCTGCCGTCGAGACTGAGTGGTCGGAGGAAAAGAGGGACAAAGGTTGAGCACAAGAATCGAGCACAATATACAAGCCACGCCGTCGAGGTTGAGTCGTCCGCCTGGTCGGTGAAGAAAGTGGATGTGAAAGTGGATGGTGTCAAATGCGGCAACAGACAAAGAGAAAAGGCCCCCTGCCCTTTTGGAGCCGCGTCTACTGTAAGAGAAATTTGGTCATCGCGCCAGGCAAGGATAAGGCTGATGAGGCGCTATGTTTCCGTAATCCAATTGGCTCGTCTGCGTTGGCAGGGTCGCGGAACGGGAGTAACCCAGGTCCGACTACATGTCTGGTGGTTGCCCGGCCAGAAGCTCGGAGGGGCATAAGTAAATAAAAGGTAACCGTCATAAGATTCAGCTTGTGAATGATTCTCTCCTCATGATCACCATCTACAACTCACTCCCCTCCTCAATCACTTGCATTCCTCGCTATAGTCCTGTGCTGTACCGCAAACCTCTCTTCCAACGCTTCTTACAAGAAAATCCAAAGCTTGCTAGATCCTATCGCCGAGGCCATTTGATCGCCCACCAACTTCGTTATATCGTTGTGAAGACAGCCTCGATTTTTATCGATCATTGATCTCAGTATAGGTATACTAACTGCTGGGAGCCCCTCATTGGACCTCGTTCGATAGCATCAAGGCTCGACATACCATCCAGCTTTGGGTCACTCGTCTAGAGTCCCACTTGCACGCTCTTCACCTATCTATACCTTGTTTTATGCACAGGTCATCATATCGCAAAATTCATAATGGCTTCTGTAGCATTGTCGACGCCTGTCAAGTCCCACAAGGGACTTTTCTCAGCCCGTACTGCTGGCGGGCGCATGCCTTTGACACCCTCTCCCCGCCAACAGTCGTCCACCACGAACGTCCCCGTCAACCTGAACTCTTCCCCATTTACCCCCGAAAGACAGTCTAGCAACGAGTTTAGACCATCCGGACGCTCTACATATGGCGGTAACCTCATGTCTCACCTTGCTCGATCTACTACAAAGTCCTCTCACCGTGACTCCCCCAAGTCCAACATCGCCCGTGGTGTTCAGACTCCTCGGAAGGCTCTTGAGCTTGGCGTCTCCGATTTTACCCTCACTGGTACTGGCAACACCACCAAGACCCCTTCAAGCACAAAGTCTAAGAAGAGCCTCCGCTCCAAGACTGCTAAGACTACTGTGAACTATGGTGGCGACCGATTTATCCCCAACCGCGGCGCAAGCTCTGCCATTTCCAACGCTGGTTCTGGCAAGCTCGATCTCGCCGATAGGCAACGCCCCAAGAGCAGCAGTTCTGAGAGCTCTACTGTGCTCTCTGCTGCCGCTGACGAGGCCATGGCTGCTCTCGAGAGCCTCAACATCAACGATGATGAGCCTGACAACTACTCTCGACCCTCCCCTAACACTGTGGCCTACCAAGATTCTCTTGCCAATGCGTGTGGTGTTAGTCTAAACACTCGTATCCTCGAGTTCAAACCTGCTGCCCCCGAGTCTTCCAAGCCAATTGACCTCCGACAACAGTACAACCGCCCCCTCAAGTCTGCTACTTCCAGCTCCGCCCAGCTCCGCCGCCGCATTGCTACTGCCCCTGAGCGTGTCCTTGATGCTCCTGGCCTCGTGGATGACTACTACCTCAACCTCCTCGACTGGAGCTCTGGTAACCAGGTCGCTATCGGTCTTGAGCGCAATGTCTACGTCTGGTCTGCCGATGAAGGCAGTGTTAGCTGTCTCCTTGAGACCACTCCTGATACATATGTCAGCAGCGTCAAGTGGTCTGGCGATGGCGCCTATGTCAGTGTTGGTATGGGAACTGGCGAAGTCCAGATCTGGGACGTTGCGGAGGGCCAGAAGATTCGGAGCATGTTCGGCCATGATACACGTGTTGGTGTCATGGGGTGGAACAAGCACCTTCTCTCCACTGGTGCTCGTAGCGGCCTTGTCTACAACCACGACGTTCGCATTGCCGAGCACAAGGTTGCTGAGCTCGTCTCCCATACATCCGAGGTTTGCGGCCTTGAGTGGCGCTCCGATGGCGCTCAGCTCGCTACTGGCGGCAACGACAACCTTGTCTCCATCTGGGATGCCCGATCTCTGTCTGTTCCTAAGTTCACCAAGACCAACCACAAGGCTGCTGTCAAGGCCCTCTCTTGGTGCCCTTGGAACATGAACCTCCTTGCTACTGGTGGCGGCTCTTACGACCGTCACATTCACTTCTGGAACTCTACCTCCGGCGCTCGCGTCAACAGCATCGACACTGGTTCTCAGGTCACTTCTCTTCGCTGGAGCCCCCACCACCGCGAAATCGTCAGCTCAAGCGGTTTCCCTGACAACTCACTCAGCATCTGGAGCTACCCCACCCTTGTCCGTACCGTTGAGATCCCCGCCCACGAGAGCCGAGTCCTCCACAGCTGCCTGAGCCCTGACGGTCAGATGCTTGCAACAGCTGGTAAGTTCAGACGTTTCAGACCTTTAACCAGCAGTATGCTAACAACCCACTAGCTGCTGACGAGAGTCTCAAGTTCTGGAAGATCTTTGAGAAGAAGGCTGGTGCCACCGCTGGCATTGGTGCCTCTGGCGCGTCGAGCAAGGCCTCCATGGCCAAGCAGATGACCATCCGATAAGTGCCAGTACCCACTGGACCACGGTAGGTATGACCTTTCACTAGTATCTGGGTCTCTGTATTTGAAGCACGGAGTTGGGGTGTCCGCCTGCCCCTCTGCTCGTGGTATGAAAGTGCTTCCCCACGCAGAGACGAACGAAACGGAATGGTCATGATATTACGATGGACGCATCATTGCATCACAACACTATTGGAAGTTCTGAGCATGGAGTCGCCATGATGGTGGACTCCCTGTGGTAATTGTGGGCGTTTGGGATCTGTTTTTATGCATGGAGACCGGATAGGAATTGGAATTAAAATGAAATTAAAATGCCATGAGCATTATTTAAATTCAGTTAACGTCAGATACTCTGTTGACTGTGATTGTACTACCTATGAGGCCAATTTGATCATGTGATAGTAGGTACCTCGGCGCCTACTACATGGCTGGGTGTCTTACTATTGATTGAACGCCCTCGTTGCCCCTACGACCGCGTTGATGTGAGTTCCATAGTTCCAGCCCTAATCCCGTCAAGTTACTAGGTAGGGAATCAGTCAATCCTGCTCTCATACAGTTATCCTAACTAGTACTAAGTGACCTCGTTGCTTTTCTCTGTTACGGCGCCTGTAACGTAACGTTGCTCCTTCTTACTAGCTGGACAATATGTGCCATCAAATTATTCCAAAGTCTCACTAATCACCAACGGACTGCCAACTGGTAGATTATGGTTATGGCAACTTTCCGAATATGTAGAATCAGGCGAATGATTCCTTTCTCATTGCTCACGAGAATTATTTTGCACTCTCTATCATACTGGTAATCATTGAGAACTGTCGTAGCCCTGGGGTCTTTGGTCCCAAGTTTTGTTTCTTTTGGGCACCTTTTCTGTTTTATCTTTAGTATATTTCTAGATAGTGGGACGTTTCATACACCACTTATGACTTGTCCCAAACGGAACAATAGTAGCTCATACGGGCAGGTCCATGCTGTAGCCTGTACATCCAAACAAAGTCTACCTTGCCTAAAACAGTGAGATGGAGGATGTCGAACAAGGATCCGCCAGCAAGCGTGTCCCTCGAATAGGGTCCAAGCGGCAGGTTTGGGATCAAAAGCACCAAAACATTTACGAGTTTACCGCTATACTGTATTCTTACTCTTGGCTTGAGTGTACTTATAGTCACATCTGGCTGGACAGCTTAACCCATGTTCTCACAAATTAATCAAGCAGATAAAGATTGGTAGCTAGGAATCGTCGTACGCTCTAGTTATTGGAGAAACGCGTAGGCAATGTTCCTTAGACATTTGCTTATCTTAAAGCAAGCACTGAAAGAATCAAGTAGTGAAAGAATCAAGTAGTGAAAGAATCAAGTGCTTGAAAGAAAATCTGCCTGAATGATCGACAAAAGAGGCATAGCAGTTTTGAACAACTTCTGGGTCATAAAGAAGTGACTGCACATGGAATGGACTGCTCTACGGCTGGGGTTTCTACTGAGGCGAGTCCGGCATTCGTAGGTAGCTTGAGATGACATGATGGAATCAGCAATTTAAGGCCATTTCAGACACTGTAATTCATTCTTGCGCTGGTATACTTACCTAGTTATTCATGTCAGTTGACATGAACTACCTCCAGCCTTGCAATATCAAGCAATACAAGAGCCCAGTTACAGGGTGCGAGAGAATGATGGAGGATATCTGTTCACAATGCAGTGCACTAAGCCCGAAGTTTCTTTATCATCCTATCACATGTTCATGACAGGTTTCAGTACTATTATCGTAAAGCTTAGGCCTCGAAGTCAGGCCTAGAATGGGTACAATTCATTAGAAAAGATTCTGCAATATATTTCTTAACCCTTGGGGTCTGGAAGAAAGTTGGCCAACGGGTTCACAATTCCTCCACCACGTCGGTCTTTATACTGCGGCTCCCGGAGCCTACCCCCCCCTGTTAAAGTCTTCCTTGCCCCGATGGACGTCATGCAGATCGAAGGATTGTGCTACCCCAACAAGGGCAGTTAATAAGCTCCGTGATCTCACTGCCGAGGATTAACACATGCCTCTGGTTCCATCGAAAAAAAGAAAAGGTCGCAAGAGGAAATAGTAACTACTGAATGAACAAAGAATTTGACATGTCTCACTTTGAAAAAATGTGAAAGAATAAACGACAAAAGATCCTGCCAGGAACAGCAGAGTCACATTTTAGCCACAGCAGAAGTAGAGCAACAGAACCCACTCCTCAAAAAGGCATTTCACAGCATTGTAGTGGAAAGAATTTCAATAAGAGTATCATATAGCTTGCTGAACCTGTTTCATTCTCAGTTAATTTTGTGGATGATGTTTATCGGGCGCTTACACAATCGACACTGTATTAAGAAGCGTTTTCAGTGCAAATCTGTACAGTGCTCACCTATGTGTTAACTGTGTGTTGGTCCTGTTGGTAGTGTAGCTCAGATTTGGTCGAATTTCGCCGAGCTAAGGCAATGTACCCTCTACCTGATTCAAGGTATAAGATACATACGGCCATCGCTTGGTGGGGCAAATTACATGGTACAAATGCCAAGCTGTTTTATTACCAACCTCAGCGCGTCAAATCAAAGATAGGGTGAGACAAAGACCCTCGGATAAGATTAGTTTACCTGAGGTATCTCTACCTCTCCCTTACCTCACTAAAGAAAGAGGAGAGAGACAGCTCTCTCTGCAACATCTCGAAACCCTCTTCTCTGTTCCTTTCGACGCTCAACGCGGCACGGGCCCATATTTTTACCATGCTCCTCCGCAGTCGAGGTCTCGTTTTAGTTTGCAGCCTGTTGACAGTGATCCTCATCTGCTATTGGGCTGGTAGGACCCCTGAATACGTTGGACCCCGATATGGACACGGCCCTCACAACCACAACCAGAAGCACGGCTGGCCCGTAAAGACTTCGCTGTGGAGGCAAGACCAGGATGACAACTACTACTGGAACACCGTCAAAGTCAACTATCCTCACTCCGCCTTCCAACCACTGCCCACTTCTCCTCCTGTCACCTATCCCAAGGTCCAAGCCACGTTCCCTGAATTCTCCATTAGTACTGCTGAACTGCGACGCGAGCGTCAACAGGCTGTCAAGGCCACCTTCACAAGATGTTGGAATTCTTACAGAAAGCATGCCTGGATGGCAGACGAGCTCAGTCCCGTCTCGGCTGGCCAGGCAAATCCATTCGGCGGCTGGGCCGCTACTCTTGTTGACTCTCTTGATACCCTCTGGATCATGGATATGCACCAAGAATTCTACGAAGCCGTGGATGCAGTCGATAAGATTGACTTCACAGCCACGGATCTCAAAGAAGTCAATATATTTGAGACGACTATCCGTTATCTCGGTGGCTTTCTCGCCGCCTTTGAGCTTAGCGAGGATATGCGCTTGCTCCGCAAGGCAGTTCAGGTTGGTGAAATGATTTACAAGGCTTTTGACACACCCAACCACATGCCTGTCTTGCGCTGGAATTTTCACGCTGCCGGGGAGGGTAAAAATCAGATTGCTGGCGCCGGTGTCCTCGCTGCAGAGATTGGAAGCTTGTGTATCGAGCTTACACGCCTCTCCCAACTCACGGGAGATGCCAAGTGGTTTGACGCCTCACAGACTATCATGGATCTCCTGGCGGCACAGCAAGATTCAACCATGCTCCCTGGACAGTGGCCTCTGATTGTGGACGCAAAGAGCCAGATCTTTAACCAGGGATCCGTTTTCACCCTCGGTGCAATGGCTGACAGCGCGTACGAATACTTGCCAAAGATGGCAGCACTAACAGGCGGACAACTGCCTGTTTATCAAACCATGTATGAAAAGGCCGTGGATGCAGCATCAGAACACAACTTCTTTCGACCGATGACACCTGAAAACAAAGATATCCTCGTATCTGGACAAATTCATGCCAAAGACAAAGGTGGAAAGATACAGTTGGAACTCGAGAGCCAGGGACAGCATCTAGTTTGTTTCCTTGGAGGCATGCTGGCATTAGGTGGGCGGCTCTTTAACCGCCAGCAGGACGTCGACACTGCAGTCAAACTTACCAATGGTTGCATCTACACTTATGAAGCATTTCCTCATGGTATCATGCCTGAGACCTTCTACATGGTTCCCTGTGACTCCAAGGAGCATTGCTCATGGGACGAAAAGTTGTGGAAAGAAGGTGTCCTCAAGCAGGCAAAGATAAAGGAGGGTGACACAGCACAGGCGGATGCTATTATCAAAGACGAGCATCTTCCCGGCGGGTTTACTCATATTCCTGATCGTCGATATATCCTGCGACCAGAGGCCATTGAGAGCGTTTTCATGATGTACCGGGTCACCGGCGAGAACGAGTATACCGAGCACGCCTGGACTATGTTCAAATCGATTGAAGAAGCGACCAACACAGAGCTGGCCAACACAGCTGTATGGGATGTTACTGTTACGGAGGAGAAACCCCGCGCCGTGGACTCAATGGAGTCCTTCTGGATGGGTGAAACTCTCAAGTACTTTTATCTCATTTTTAGCGACCCGGAGCTGATCAGTCTGGATGAATATGTATTTAATACTGAGGCGCACCCATTGAGACGACTGGTGGCATGAAGGCTTTGATGAAGATGGATGGCGATGTCAGATACATATACAACGCATGTGTGAGTATGAAAAACAGATGAATGACTGATTGGTAAGGAAGCGATGGGGAGTCTTTAAGTTTCCAACAATGGAGGAAATAGTGAACGTAAGGCCGGGTGCATGATGCATGTTACATGGCACTCCTGATATCTCGGTGGCGGTTTGCATCCGATACCAATGATCACCGAGGGATGTAGGTGGAGTTGATAAGGCATAAAACAAGAATTCTTGGGTCAGCTTCAGTGGAGTAAAGCCTAACCTTAGCTAGTGTTTGTTTTTACATCCCCATTGTTCCAATTCACTTTCACCCCGAGGCCTGCCTGCGAATTTGATATCGTCTGAGCTGTTGTAATAATATGTAGAGAGATGAATCCCAGTGAGGTAGGTTACATTCATCCTCAATCAGCCCTGTAAGCGGAGTCTCTCAGTGGAGGGGAAGCCCAGTGGCCGCTGGGATTGGCGTGCTGAGTCAGCTTAGCTAGCAGTTGATGAAACAGAAATCTCCCAGAGGCTACCAACTCTCCCCACTGCACATCACATCACAAAGCCGCACAACACCCCAACCTGGCACAAGACTCTCTTCGGTGTTTTGCATCCGTGTGACGCAGTAAATTAATTTATACTGATTTGCCTCTTGATTCTTTCGATTTATTATTGGAAGCGTCTTTTTCTTCGCATTGCAGTTGAACTCAATTCTTTTATCGTTTAACAGTCGCCCCTAGGCGCATCGCATCGCTGTGGCTAAGTGCCGAATTTACATCCATCTACATCAAGTGCACTTATCGAGCACCACAGCAACAAACATCCGCACTACAATATCTCTTCCTCAAAAGGTCCTTTTCAGGTCTCTTCTGAAGAACGAGTTTGCGCTGCTTATCGCGAGCTGCACCTTGCGCGATCGCCAGAGCCAAGGTCATCCGTGTATAGAGAACTGCCATCGGGGCACATCTGCTTGACGACGCCATTTCAGCGATTCATCAACCGAGGATCCAACTCTTATCAATATCTTAATTAAATCCATCGACCGGACTACATTCATAACATCATCATGTCGAACCCGGCCGTCGGAAACGTCTACCAAGCCATCATTGACGAGGTTGTCAATAGTTCGCGAGTTGATTTCGAGGAGAGCGGCGTCGAAGAATCGGTGCTAGAGGAGCTGCGACAGGTAAGGGATATTCTTTTCGTCGAGTTTCATGTTTTGCCTGCAATTCTCTTTGGTTTTCGGGAATCACCAGGGAAAGGGTGAGAGTAGCCTGTGCCATCAACAAAGACGAGTGTCGATGTGTTTCAACTCCGTACACTATCATACTCCGCAAATATGACAAGACCGAAAACTGCAGGTTCTGCTAAGTCGCAACACTCTGTTTTGAGATGGCCTTGAGTGCTGAAGATCGGCTCATGGTCGAAGCGGAGCGCATCGCAGGCAGCATAGCGAAGGGGGGCAGAGGGAGTTGGCGGGTTACGGGGAGGTGGAGGGGGCGACACAGCACTATTTGGGTCTTTTAAGCCCACAGCCCCTGTTGCGACTGCCACTTGCCTTGTGACTCCTTCCGCCGACACCCGCTGCTTTCTGATTGGCTCGCCCGAAATGTATCCCCCCCTCCATCATCCTCTCATATCCACTTGTACACGCCAGATCATCCTATCATCATCACAGCACACCGGTCTTGAACTTGCACTGCCTCGCCTTTTGCCCACTCACCAGCATGGCTACCCGCTCTCTTCCATTTTGCTTATCAAATCCAAACATACTGTGATTTGCACGCGTTGTCTCTATTTGAGCCTGTTCACTGCTTCAAAGACATGCGGCTTAGGCACACAGGCGGTTGATGAACTCGTCTCATGATTAACCCGAATTTCATTCTTTTGTTCGAAGGATACTTGATGTAGAAAACGGCTAACATGGCTCCGAAACCAGGGATGGCAGCAAAAGCTCACTCAGCTTCATGTCGCCCAATTCCCTTGGGACCCCAAGCCCGACCCCCCGGCACAAGCACCGCCGTCTGGTGTTCCACCAGCTCAGACTCATGCTCAGGCTCAATTCTCGCCTCAGCTAAGCAACCCAACTGGTCTTTCTTTACCAGGAATGGCCCAACCCCAGGTGCATAATGGTATCAAGCCCGAAGGCAGCAATATCAAGACTGAGCCTCATGTACCTATCAAGCAAGAACCGGGTTTACAGGGTAACCCAATGGCCTACCAACAGTACAATAACAACGCCAATATCAACATGAATGACAACAATGTAGCTGCCAATCGTGCTGCTCAGCAATTGCAGGCTCAGTATGGGCAGCGGGCGGCCAGCTCTATCAACGCCCTTCACCAGCAACAAGGCCACTCTCAGCAGAGCCAGCAACAACAGCAGCAACAACCAGCTCTACCGCCGCAGCCACATCAGCAGCAACAGCCCGGCCTAACCCAGCAACAGCATCAGCAGCAGATGTATCGTCAGCAAATGGCCGCCGCAACTGCCCAACAGCAGCAGCAACACCCGGCTAACGGGCAGCCCCACATTCAAAACGGCCAGACTGATGGTGCTGGCGACCTGGAAGAGTTTGAGGGCGTACTTATGCAACGAGCTGCTGATGGCAATTTACATGAACTCGGGCGAGTTGAGATCGACCGTATGCTGCATGAACAAATCCTTGCCAAGGCTAAGAGCATGGAGGGCGGCGGTCTGATGCTTCCTTTAAAAGAGGCAACTCGAACTTCGTCGGTCCCGACATCAGGCGTGGTCAAGGGCAAACAACCTGCCGCATACGATGGGGGTGATGACGACGACGAAGATGATGAGGACGCCATCAACTCTGACCTCGATGACCCAGAAGAGGACCGAGACGACGACGATGTTGATGATGAGGGGCTAGGCAATATCATGCTGTGCATGTACGACAAGGTTCAGCGGGTCAAGAACAAGTGGTGCGTTTCAATGTCAACTCCAGCATCAGTTTGAGTAATTATGTTTCATTTACTAACCGCAACTATAGGAAGTGCACTCTTAAGGATGGGGTCTTGACAGTCAACGGCAAGGAGTATGTCTTTCACAAGGCTACTGGTGAATATGAGTGGTGAACTCAGACCGACTCGCTTGGAAAGCGACGTGGTTTTGGACCTTGCAACCGGATCGACGGCGTGGTGTTGGGAAACAACATCAAAACAAAGCCAAAGAGGACAAAGCTACTGGGTTGATTGCAACAGCAAGGGTTTGTGAAGACGGTCACGGGTCATATGTACATGCGGTGAAGAAAATTCGAGGCTGCAGATGCCGCAGCGCGGCCAACAGATTGGGACCATACCAAGCTATTTTACGGCAGCTTCTGTTTATGATTGGGGCCATGGATCCCTGCTTCCAAATCAATAAGCCAAGCGGTATAGCCATAATAATATGGGCAGCTTGTGGAATTCGTGTTGTGTGCACTCGATGAAAGCAGCTTGGTTGCTTGTCCTCAACCATGGCCGTGGTAGTTGAAGCTTAATGGGTCAATATAATCATCAGATGATATATAAGATGTCAGCATAATAAGCTTGGCAAGAGAACGACAGCACAAGCTTCCGCCATCATTGGCTCAACAGAAAGAAGTAAAAGGTCGTGGTGGAAGGATTCATGTATGTTGGTAGTCAACCTCACCACTTCCAAAACAAGCCGTGTTTTGCTTAGACATACATAGAGCGAGTATTGTACAAAACAACCATGTCAAGTGGGTCAAGCCTAACCTATGTAGAACTAGGCTTATGCTGTTGGTCCGTAGCGGTGGGATTGTACTAAGAAGGCGGGTGGGCAGTGAGAGTGAGAGGTGAGCAAGTGAGGTGAGGTGAGAGGGCGGACTCAGTCTAGGGTCGGCCCCGGGGCTGGGACCACAGACAATCTGCAGCAACGTGCCAGCGTGTGGTGGCTTTTAATGGGTGTCGAGGGGGTGCTATGTTGTTGGTTCGGTCTGTCCAATAGGATTGTATGTTGAAACCTAGCGGGACATCTTCGTCTGTTCGGCGTCTTCTTGCGTCGATGTTAAACGAAGGATCGTCTGGTCGGTGCAGAAGAGCCTTAGCTCAACAGAATTGTGATACAGAGTCACAGGCAAGGGGCTGATTGTTCTGTGTAGTCCTTGGGGGGGTGTTCTCGCGACATGTTTAGACCCTTGAGCGTAGAGGCATACTAATGCGCCTATTGGTGTGACGCTGAAACTCATCTCTGGAGCGATTACCACTTACATAAGGACTTCAGGTTCCCATTTTTCTCATCAAAAACGTCTATATATACGGGCGGACGATTCAGGATGTCAGGGTGTATGCTTGGGCTTGACTACTAACGTACAGTACTAAGTGAAGATGCCTACAGCCAAAAAGAACGGAGTAGGCACGGATACAAGTCTCACAACTCCAATTTCACAGACCCCACACTCTGTCCCGACAGTCTGGAACTGGTCGGGTCTTTACACCAAAGCGGCATAGACGACAGGGATTGCTGGGGGCCTCAATTACCGGGGTGTAAATTAGGTACATGTTCCGTACCGTCATAGCGGAGTTGGAGTCTTAGCCCAGCCCGAATGACAGACTCGCTTCTTGTATTACACTTGTCTCGCATGAATGAACATGGTAATCGAATTTCGGCATCATCAAGCTTTCCGCGTACTTCAGTTGGTGACCGGTAATGACTTGCCAAAAATGCTGACGCTGCTACCTAACGGCTGAACCATGACCAGAAGTCAGCGACATTGTATCGTGGGTGGTCAAGCATGTGCAAGGCGGCCACCGGCGAACCCTGCACAGCCCCAGTAATTCCATGTTGTGAGATTGGTACTTTCTTGATTACTAGGACACCCTCATCAAGGAGACGGAAACTCCAACATGGTTTTCTGTTTAATATGCTGTGACATAGATGTTGTGCAGGTGAAGATGGTATTGGCAAGTTTGTTTTGTATCGACGATCCCAGCAGAACAATGTGGAATACACATTGTTGTCAGTAACTGTTCTCTTGGCCGGCAATTGGCATTTACTATCCCATTACACTGGTCATACGTGGGCCAACGTATCGTGGTGCATGTAGGTACTGTACGTATAGAGGGATCCGACAGGGCGGTACAGCCTAGCCTACTGTGGGTTCGATGGAGGTGTGTCGGTTAAGTTTCGTCTCGTATCAAGCTCCCTCGTCGCCAGGGTCTGGCACCCATTAACGGCTTGACCAAACTCACAGATACCCTCGGAGATCTCCACTCGTTCGTCCACTTCCCTGGGCCTCTCCGGCTCCTGAAGCGGTGAGGAGCGGGAGGTATGGAATAGCCCATTTGTGCTGATGACTTCGGACGGGTGAAGTACCCAAAGTCGACCGGTCGCAAGTCCCAGTAGATGTATTTGCTGTTTTGGTTTGAATCTAAAGCTGGACGGTAACATTTCCGCGCGAATCGCGCCAGCAGACATGGCACGTGTGGTATGAATATCTGGGGGCTGGTACCATAGATCATGGTGCGCCACCCCCATTGAAGTGATTAGTGCAAGCTTTGCAGTAGTCATCTTGATGATGCCTGATCAGGAGCTATACTGATATGTAGCCATCTGTAGGACAACGAGCGGGTTCTTTCCTGGAATTGCCTCGGCTAAGATGTAGTCTATCAGTGAGCTGATGAGCTGAGAGTGGATTCCTCACAATCATCAGGGTTATTGTAAGACGACGATGATTCTTGACTATATCTTGGAGAGTCCAGAATTGAGTACAAATTTCATCCGTTGCTGTTATCCCGTGCTCTGAAGCCTGTTGTAGCATGTTATCCAGCATTGAAATGATGAAGAGGTACGGTGCATGGACTTGAAAACCCACTACTAGATCTGGCTTTTGTCGCGGGCTTCGTAGGATCTGCATCGAAGGTATCTCGGACCCAATCCTTTGGTAATTTGGGTTAGCGCGGAAGTGAACAAGGTTCAGGGATATGTAACTCAACAACCCTCATCTTGCTCCCTTGGACCTTGCATGATGGAGTACCTCACAAGAAAAGCCTCGTTATCTCTGATTGGTGCCATCCGAAGAAACATTAGGAGGCTGTCTGCCAGTCGGGAACAAACCTGATCAGACATTAGTCGATTTCGGGGAACACATTCATCAATTGGCCGAAGCTACTTGCAGTGATGGTTGAGGGAACCGGGTTTGATAAGATGCCCAGAATAATTGCATCCAAGATGTGTCTGCCCCGAAGAAGCGAATGCCTTATCGGCTCTCCCACTAGACATTGATCGATATATACTTCTTGAGGAAGCCTCTCTCTAAATATCTTATAAGAAGGCAGAGTATGGGTGTAAGTGATCTTGTCATGAGCTATCCGGAATGGACGTCAAACTGCCCACGAGTCCGCTTGAGTTAGCCAAGCACCAAAACCGATGAAATACGGTATTAGATGCGAAGTGACAAAGGTATTGTTTTCTTGGACGGGGCCGTGAATGGCATATGTCGCGCTTCGGCTGATCACATGGTACGAATATGATAAGCGCAGACTACCTATTCTTTTCGCAAAATGATACTGATCTGCAAGATTGATCATATGTTGGCTATGCAAGCATGTTGATGCCCAGATTAAGTAGTCCAATCTATGGCGACACGGCTCGTGGAGCTTCACAATAATCCGTTACCAAGAAGAGATAGCCGGTGAAATTCTGCATCCATGATCAAGGCTTGAGGAACTGATATGGTTATCGAAATGCCGGGTCGGCCAGGGCTTTCCATGGGTTAGATGGGGAAGTGCCGGCCCTTCACGCTGCTTGTTCGGCGCGATGGACCAGTGTCAGACCTTTCTTGGTATATATACCCTTCAGCCCGGCACAGAAAATATGTTGAGAATGGCGAGACTGGTCTGAGACTTCCTGGAAATACGTCTATGGGGAGACAGCAATCGGATTGAGCATACAAGCTTAGACATGAATTCGTACGTATGGCGACGGCCCATCCATTTGCGAGAAACATCAAATAGTGAGTATCAGATTGGTGGGGAAGAGAGCTGATTGGACCATGGGTATCCCCCAAAGCAAATGGCACGCATTTACATACCCGGTCAGGAGCTTCATCGAAGCAAGCAATTCATCGGTGAGAAGCGAGCAACAAGATGATGGAGAAAGAAGACCAAAACGGGACGAAACGAAAGCCACGGGCGGATCTTGGAGCCAAACGACATCTGAGTTCAGCGCCAATGATCCAAAAGCGAGCCTTGGACGACAGGGGTTCTGTGCACTAGTTTCCGTAGCATCTCCCTAGCGTAAGCCACACCCCCTGACAGCTTTCTGCACTTCAGTGGTGTCTAACGCAGGCTAAGGTGCTTGGTTCAGGGCTTGAGCCTTGTACGAATGGAGATCAGAGACTCGACATTCTGTGACGACGGCGTAAGCAGAAGCGGGCACTAGGGAACTCGCCCACGACATCGGGTTGGCCTGTTTGACTCTGACCAGGTTGTTGTCAACGAGAAGAGAACTGGGACAGGTTTTTCTTTTTCTACAATACCTCTGAATGATAAGGTCCGTTGATATAGGTTGTTAGCATCATCACCTGACTGGCGCACCACCTTTGCTTCTTCCCTCCCTCTCATGCATGGTCCGACTCACAAACAGCCTACAATTTCACTGAGACCGATTTATCACACTGCTCTCGAGAGCCCTGCCTATAGAATCTCGATTTTTAGCACCTCCCCTCTGTAGTGTCCAGGCCGACACGGCTTTCCGAGTAACACAGAATCTGAAATGAATTCCTGTGCTGAATCAGACAGAGAGGCATGGCCCAATGATATGTTAGTCCGCCCAGGAAAAAGTCATGGGCCAATAATCTTACATCTAATGTTGGTGGACCATGAGCCGGCTTTCTCGATTCGAGAGCCAACATGAAGCAGATGGCCTAGTGTTGAGATCGCTGGAAAAATTATGTGTATCCCACGAGATCCATTTGACGCCCAGTAGAAAATGTTTCGAGCCAGCATCAAATCTGGAATAATCACATCGATTACAACAACCGAGTCAGTCCTGGCCTTTTTGTCTTCATCAAGTCCCCTCATCTAGCCCCATGTTCCCTGTTGGCTCGATGCTAAAGTGATTAGAGACAAGACCGTCGTCGGTTAGGGGCATTGGTATCCTCCCCGAAACACAACCAACAGCGGGACGAACCCCTCATCCTCCACAGTGACAGCGATCAGTGGCTGATCGGGGGCGCGGTTAGAGGGACAGAACCAACACGAACAAGAGAGGAAATGAACCTAAACGGCACCCGTTGTCCATCGCCCGAGGCCAATGGGCGGTTGCGGCTTCGGCGCCGCCAACCGGTAGCAGCCATATCATTATACCCAACGGCATCAATCAATCCTGTAAAAGGGAGAGCCATCATGGCTGGGTGTTTCTCACGTTGAGGTCCAGCACTCCTCTCCCTGCTATTTTAAGGATGGCCAAACGGCCATCGTTGCGACCTAAATCACATACCGCGAGACTGGAAAGAGAGAGAACCCCAAACCAAGTATGGATGTGATATCGGGTGTTGCAGAATAACAAAACGTCGTCGTGAGACCATTTCGTGCCCTATGGACCGTTTCTACCATGGAAGCCAACGTCACAGGCCGGCTGGGGGAGGCCGGCCAAGGAAACGCGATGCATACGCTGTTACAATTTTGATGGGCTAGATACGCGATGAAGGAGTTCGCTGCAGGTGCTCCAGAACGTCCAAAGCCAAAGGCTATCAAAGACAGTGAGTGAGTGAGCGAGCGTATGTATGTAGGTACAGTATGGACGGGTAGGCAAGGCAGGTTAAGTTCCTTGCATAACACAACAAGTGGTTCTCACACGAATCCATCCATCAGCCCCGCTAGGTAACCCAGCGATATCGAGGTTGGTTGCCCCTCTGAAGGAGCTGTGTGTGGGTTCCATTGTGATTGATGTTGATACGGACGGTACTTTGTCCCTACCGTTTGGCGGCACCCTTGGTGCAAGTTTTTGGATATCCTCTCCACCACTTCCTAGCACTTATTAGTGCGATCGGAATATGAATGGTAAGTTTACGATTCTGATCTATTTCCAGCCCGACCCATCTCAGTCCCGGGCTGGCTGAAGCTGTTGTTTCGCTGGCTTCAGTGGCATTTGATAAGTAGTCCGAAGTGGGATGCCTGTTCTCAAGCCCGTCAGGAAGATTCTTCAGGGATGGTAACACAAGGCTTCGACCGCTTTTCGAGGCGCATGATAATAATAATCACAATACAAATAACAAGCAAGACTCGACCAACAGCCGTCATCTCAACAGGGGGTGTAATGCAAAAATGAAGAGGGGCGAACCCTCAAGCTCGACTCGAGGGGCACACCCACAGGTCCAAGGTCCAAGGTCCCACATCCACCTAAACTGCTAGGTAGGATCCATTAGATCCATGCCTGTCTCTGTTTCTGTCTCTGTCTCTGTCTCTGTACCTGTACCTGTACCTGTACCTGTACCTGTACCTCTAACGCTGTGCCTGGGGCTGCCTTGCCTCGCCTTGCCCTGTCTTGCCTTGAGCTAAGGTGGGCAACTGCGCTGTAAGTTAGGTACCTTAGCTGTATCCATGTCCCACGCTCCAGCTCCACACTCTTGCTGGCAACAATAAGTATCAACAACCATCCTCCTCATCTTTTCCAGCTTCTTTCTCGCCCATGAAGCTTTTAATGCCCTTTACATTTGTTTACCTCCAGCTACGAGTCTCTATTATCCCAATTAACTACTCGGTGATCATCTGGGCTCAAACTTTTCGGTCCACAGGCCACAAAAAGAGGATCACGAGAGATCAAAAACCCCTCCTACAATCTTCAAACTCAACTCAATTGAACCTTTCATCCTGCAACTGCCTCTCATCTCCTTCTTTCGTGAGCCAGCTCGGCCATATTCTCGAGACAGAAACTGAAATTGGAATGCATCCAGGAGGTCTTCTATCCAATTGCATATATATATATACAACCAACGCTCAGCACAACACCTTCAAGTCCTGACACCGACGTTTCACCTCGGGTCAATTTGCGATTCGCGTAAATTTATCTTCTCAACGTCTTATTCGACAATCCATAACATTCTTGGCGTTTTCTTGGACGGCTTCTGGTCTCTCTAATACACGTGCTTCGGCCTCTGGACTCGCTCATATCCGGTAAGTTCATACTATAAACCGCGTATGCGAGTTCATCCTGAGGCTTCTCAGACATCCTACCCTCTCTTCTCTTTTCAAGCCTTCTGCTCCCCCAGGACTCTCAGTCAACTCGAATCTGGCCATAAACGCTATTGGATGGGGGTTTCTTTGCTTTGATCCACGGGAGCTGCTATAAACACAACTGTAATGCTGTGTCCTCCTAGCTTTATCGCCGTTAGAGGTCCTTTGGGTTGTGTTAGTGTGTATGCCCGGGCGACCCTCAAGTTTGGTTGAAACAACCCATCGAGTCCCAACGTGCCCGAAGCATGCTGCGCTTCTTCTGACAACTCAAATATCGCATTCCCTTGAAACTATTAGGTTCTCATGATGTCGGTCCCGCATTGCTTCTCATGTTCATTCCTCCGCGAATATTCGCTTTATTTTTTTTTCTTTATGCTTCACCTGGTGGATCTTGTCTTCTTTACTTTCGTGCGCCTGCTAACTCTCGCAGCGATATTCTCCACCAGAGCTGGAAACTTCGCTCATTCTGGATTCAAAAACGCCGTCCGGATTATCTGTGTCATCTCCCAACGGCAAATCACGTCTTGCTGCAGCCTTGCCTTGTGGTCCTCGTGTAAGGCCCTGCGCTTCATTGGGACATTGCGGATTCGACAGTTTTCATCGATGGTTGTAATGCCTCCTCAAAACAGGTACGCTGAGAGTTCGTTCTTTGTGGAGCAGCCAATCTTACATCTCCGATGCAGCGTGAACGAGTCGGAAGGGCGATACCTTCAAGATGGATTCTGGCAACATGGCCGTTTTTATGGCTCTTGGAAACCTGGCAAATACTTATTTCCAATTGATTCAGTAAGTCGTCTGCAAATGAGAATATCGTACGCCACCTGACGAGCAATAGGAAGAATTGAATCGTTTGGATATATTCCATAAAGTTTTCCTTCTGGCACGAGACAATAAGCCATTTCTAGCTCCTATCAGACGCCCCTCACCGAGAATCATGGATATTGGTACGGGCACAGGTATTTGGGCAATCAACGTGGCTGAAGAGTATGCATGCCTGTGCCATTGATATCATTTGTTATGACGTTGCTGACCCAAGGAAGATGTCTCTCAGATGCCCAGATCATGGCCGTAGACCTGAATCAAATTCAACCAGCATTGTAGGCTCACACTCGCTTTTTGTAGGCCATCAGCTAATGTAGACAGGATCCCTCCCGGCTTTATGCCAAAGCAGTATGACATTGAAGAACCGTCTTGGGGGCCCCTACTGGCGGACTGCGATTTAATTCATATGCGAATGCTACTTGGCAGTATTCAAACGGATTTGTGGCCTCAAGTGTACCACAATGCCCTTGAGTATGTTCGCACATATATATTTGAGCATCGCACTGATACTTTACCAGGCACTTGACTCCAGGCATCGGCTTCTTGGAGCACATTGAGGTTGACTGGATACCCCGATGTGATGACGATGAACGCCCAGCAAATTCCGCATTCGTGAAGTGGGCAGAGCTTTTTCTCGATGGCATGGATCGATTCAACCGCAGTGTCAGAGTCACACCGCAAGAACATCGGCAAATGCTCGAAGCTGCAGGCTTCACAGATGTCAGGCAGGAGGTGATCAAGGCTTATGTTTGCCCCTGGTCTGCTGATCGAAATGAACGTGAAATCGCCCGATGGTTCAATATCGGACTGTCTCATAGTCTGGAGGCCATGAGTTTGAAACCTCTAATCGAGAAACTCGGATTCGAGGCCGAGGAAGTTCGTGAGCTATGTGAGAGAGCGAAGCGCGAAACGTGTGTTTTGCGCTATCACACTTATTGTAATATGTGAGTCTACAAACACCTCCTGCTGTTACACTCGATGGCCTGCTAACGCTTTCGCAGTCACGTCTGGACGGCTAGGAAGCCCGGACCTCAACAGTAACGCCAAATTCTCATTCCAGCGGGGGGGTATTCACCGCACAGCGCAAGGAATACGAACAGCCTTGGCAATACTGATACGTATTGTTCGAAGTACATTACGCTGAAGAGCGTGGTGAAGCCCTCGGTTCGTCGATTTCGGGAATGACATGGTTTCAAATCCAAATCGGCCTGGTGAACTGGCAGGGTTTCAAGCGCCGGCGCCAGCGCTTTCGCGCGCAACTGCATCCTGACGATCCATAAATGGTACCACGGTTTTCCAATGTTGCAGTCCTTCTCGCTTTTCATATTCGGGGGTCCCTTGGATTTGAAGAGACGCCTTACCTCAATGGTAGCGTGGTATCGAAGGTCACCAACACGCAAGGATTCTCAATTGGTATCACCAACAGCGGGGCCTTGATCACATCAACCAGCTGTCGATCTTCTCAAACTATCTGACCGCTAGATAATGATCACCTGGCCACAATCATCTGCCAAGGGTGATATTATCTGCTCGCTTTCACTGGCAAGGGCTCTGCTATCTGTTGTGGCAGAAGCGCTGGTGAGAACAACGCCATTTTTGCCAAGGGCCAATGTCGGACTCCATAATATCTAGGTCCGCGCGCCTCGGGACGGGCCTTCAACACCGGCCAGGGTCCGGACCATACGGATAACTCAACCGCATCGCCCTGCGTTCCGTGTATGTATTCAATATCTGGTTTTCGCGCGCGGCTGTGCTCCCACGTCTGTTCCTGTGGTCCGCCATTCTGTCGTCCATTAGGCGCCTGGTTGACTTCTTCTGTGTGGAGGAGGTAACATCGAAGGAAAGGGCTTATACACGCCAAATCTGTCCTTATTTCCAGAAGCAGAAGGTGGTGGACAAGTCCGAGGTGCATCAAGCTATGACAAAGAAGTTGATATGGCAAATGCGGATCGAGCACGCCCTTCGCAAGACTTGCCCCAGTGAGCTAATTTGCTCACTTTGGGTGTCGTGGGATATCAGCTCGCTTCTGAGGTTGAGGAAATTTATATTTGCAGGTCTCATCTGGCAAATCGATCTGGGAGCTTTGTAGAGCTAACTCATCAGAGCCCCCGAATCTCATACAGAAATGTGAATACGTTCAAAGTGTATCGCGCTACATATTTGCCATTCCATGGATGTTTACCCTACATATGCTCACATAAGTACGTTTAATGGATATGAAAGTTCTGAGCTTGTATGTCATGAAGTTGACTAAGGTTGCGACATGAGTTTGTTCGTGCGAATCCCTTCAATTGCAGCCTCTTTTTGCGTGGGAATAAGGTTCATATTGAGAGATGCCTTCAGTCTTAAAAAGCATTGTCAGTATAGGAAACGCATGCCAAGATGGCCTTGTAGGAACACAACTGCGATTATACCGACCCATTTCTCGACTTGCACTCCAATCCTGGGACTCACCAACTGAGTCATTGCTCTAAGTTGTAAAACTTAAGTGACTGGTTTGGCTAGGGATAATTCCATAAATCGACTTGCTGTCTTGAAAATAAAAATGAAAGTATAGAAGCGAAGCGATAGCAATCGCTCATTCCAGAAAATCTCGATCGTAGGCAACCTGGGCCACCTAGGTTGAACCACATCAAGAGTCTTGAGAGTGAGCCAGTAACATCAGACTGTGGCAGGTAGTCTTAAGGCATTTGTTAAACGGTGTGGTGCTAGGTGAGTAGACGTCATGATCAGGTATGTGAGCTACTGGGACGATTGCAATTAAGAAGCATTTGATTAATCACAGGAAGGATCATATAGTTATTAAATATCATTGTTGAAGGCTGTCCACGAAGGGGGCAGCCCGCCAGAGGCTAGTTGATGTACAGTTCTACAAAAGAAAAGTGCTCAGAGGACAAATATCACAGGTCCGGTGAGACCGGTATTCCCAAGTCTCCCAGTTTTCAACTCCCCCCCTCCAAACAAACGGTCTCCAACCAGCCCTTTTCAGGCGTCCTCGGCCGGGGAGAACCAAGTCTAAAGCCCACTCATCCTTGTTTGTTATCGCCTCGTCCCGCACTCATCGGTCCTTACAACTCCTGCTCCTTACTGCAAGAGACACATCTAGTGGTGGGAAGAGGCCTCACCACGGTAGCCAACAAGCTTGAATCGCCCAATAATCTCACCAACGGTGAAAAAGCCGAGGACCTCAGCTGCGACAACACCGCCAGCGGCGAGCTGAGCAGGGCCGATATTCCGTACCTGCTGGATGGCGTTCTGAGAAGACTGGATGATGGTACGGTTCTGGATGGACTTGATAATGCTCTGGTATGTGTTTTGGAAGGTGGCCAGGTTACTGCGAGATGCAAATTAGCCGATGCCCCGCCATATGAAGGACTTGTGTGAACTCACGGAGGGCTCATCTTCTGACTATGGAAGACGAACTTGCCCAGCTCGAGGGCGACCTTGGAGTAGTAAACGACGAAGGGAACTTGTCCTGTATTATAATTTCAGCATTCAATTGACACCGGTTGTGACCTTTGTAATGATCCACGTACGTTCAATGAAACCGACGACCTTGCCCGTTCGTCCGCCGACCTTGCCCAGAGTGCTGGCAACGCCCTTGGCGTAACCAGCAATAGCAGGACCAGCAGCGGTTGTGACACGCGACAGGCCTTCCTGGGCCCTTGAGGCAGCCAGCTTAGCATTCTCGGTGGCTTTGGAGGCAGCCTGCTTTGCGTTCTCGGTGGCCTTCTGGGTGGCGGTGCTCTCGAAGCGTCGGGAGGCGACGCGGAGAGCGGGCGAACGGAGCATGGGACGAGCGAGAGAAGACATGGTGACGGCTAAGGCAGTAAGAGAGTGCGAGTTGCCTCGTAGATTCGATATCGGAGCTCCGTGGGGTAGAAAGACCGGCGGCGGGCGGTCAATTGATGGAGTCGAAGCTGGGTCTGGATCTTGAGTGAGGTCGTCTGAGGGAGAAAAAAAGCTCGGAAGAACTCGCTGGATGGTGGTTGTAGCCGACGGCTCAGTACACTAGACCGTTTTCGGACTTGCTAGCCGCGCTGCCGCTGGATGACAAGAACCCCGATGAATTGTTTACTATATACCTACACTACTATATCCAAAGTCGTCGATTTCCTTATCTTGAATTCAAACTTACAATGGCGTATTAGACATTCTTCTATCCAGCATCTGTTTTATCTGACCCCACATGCATTCAGTTCATGGCCAAAAGTTCTTCACCAAATCTCATATTCTCATGTCTATATCCTAAATAGAGGCTATTTGTGCGGTCTTCTGACGGACCCGCGCCCAGAAATCAAAAACATACGCCGAGCACCGAATTTATATTCACCATTACTCCGTCTTCAGTCCAGGCTCTGAATCATGACCTTGATGGCCCCGCTCTTGGGATCCGCTGACGTCTCAAACGCCTTGATGGCATCCTCAAGCTTGAACTTGTGAGTGACGAGCTTTGAAAGGTCAACTACGTTATTCTCAACCAAGCGGATAGCTCTAGGCCAGGTGTTGCAATAACGGTACTGTAGCTGAATGTCGACTTCTCGTACACTTGCGCGCATGAAGGGGAGGTTAATCTCGTTCTTTCCGACGCCAATGATAAAGACCTTGCCGCCAAACTTTACTGACCAGACGGCAGAGGCAATACTACTTTCGACACCAGTACACTCCAGAGCAACACTGGGCTCGATACCTCCAAAGCTCTTAACAATTGCTTTGGCGGAGTCCTCAGCTGACAGTCGCTCGACCTTGTGTGTAATCACGCGAGGGCAGAGCTCCTTAGCAAATGCCAACCGGCTCTCTGAAATATCCGTAATGACGATAGGAGAAGCACCTGCGGCGGCACAGCACTGAAGACTAATCAGCCCGATAGGTCCAGCACCGCAAATCAGAACGGGGTCTCCCAGGGCGACCTTAGCCCTCTGCATGCCAGCGAGAGCAACACTGAGAGGCTCAAGGAGAGCGCCGTTCTCAAACGACATGTTTCCAATCTTGTGACACCAGACAGCTGGGTGGTTGATATATCGGCGCAACATGCCAGGAACAGGTGGCGTTGACAGGAACTGGACGGTCTCACAACCATTGTATCGGCCAGTAAGGCAGGGCTCGCAGGTACCGCAGGGGATATTTGGCTCGACAGCGACCCTGTCGCCAACCTTGAGATGGCTGACAGAAGGGTGCACGGCGATAACCTCGCCGGCCGACTCATGGCCTAGGATGTGGTCGCCCTCGACGATCATAGGACCGATGCAGCCAGCATGCCAGAAGTGAACATCGGAGCTATACCCTGGTCAGCGGTTGCTCTAGGTGAGGCGGGGTCGGAACATGATGGCAACTTACCCGCAGATACCAGTGCTGCGGATAGCAACACTGACCTCGCCATGCTTCAAGTCGGAGCCGGACTTGGCGGCGTCAGCAGAGGGCTCAGCAGCCGTTACCCAGAGATCATGGTTGGGGTTGGTGTAAACGCCAATGTTAGGCTTGAGAGTCGTCTTGACATCTGCAACCCCATTTCCTTCGACTGCTGAAGGGCTCATGGTGGACGATGTATGTGTTTTATCTCGTGCGACTGGAGTCTGATACCGGTGCTGTAGGAAGTTTGAATTCAAGAAAGGCTTGAAGAAGACACAAGTCGAGATAACGAACCTGTCCAGACCGAGGCGCAAAGGGTCTTTTTAAATCATACCCTTTTCTCCCACGGAGAAAAATTTGGGGTCATGCGCTCTGCTATCGCCTGGTATATGTTTGGTTGCCTGGTACCATGGCAAAACTGATTCCCCACGTTGAAACAATAACGCAGGGCCTCGAGATCCGGACACGCCAACAGCTCTCGCACGTCGCTCACTATGAGGGGATTGTGGGGTTTGCCTCGGTGGAGGCTGTATCACCCAATGCATATTGACTCCCGCGCCAATCACAGAAACAGGATCAGAGAATCCCAAGACGCCATCCCACTGCAACGGGCTTCTAGTGCAAAGTGGCTTCTCATCAGCTAAGTTCAATTCGCGGTTGAATTCATTCTCCAGCTTTTTGCCGGTCGCTTGACAAGCTTTTTCTGGGTAGATATCCGGCCCATGCCTATGGGTAAGTACCGTGCTTGATTGTACTTGGAGGCCAGAGCAAAGGACCGAGATACCTACATGGTCATCCCTAACGGCTCCCGGCATATTGCTGCAGGGCTCTATTTCGTTATTACTGCATCATGACAATGATGCCGGCGGCTCTCCGGCCCTGCATATCCATCCACAACCGGAACGCAGAATCTCGTCGACATCGACTTGTGACATTCTCCCGGCGGAGCCAAGGAGACATTGGTGTTTTCAGGGCGGCTCTTAACTGGTACGGCTAATCCAGCAGTTGGAGCTGTCGGCGGGTCCAAATTCAATATCCAATTCTCGTAGTTTATCTGACCCAACGTTACTCTTTCAAGGCAGTGTTACGCCGAACATAAACCATACCCCGAAAGCTTCCAGATCGCGCCAACCGGGCCAATCGCGGTATACTCGAGCATTTTGCGACGCTTTATCTTCGGATCCATACGATCTAGCGTGTGTTTCTCAAAGACCCGAAGAGTCAAAGTCTTGGTGGACCAGGTAGTTACAGTGTGTGTTCTTTGTTTGCGGGGGACGGTCTATCGCTGCTGGGGTCCCCTACAGCTCCTTGCGGATCCTGTTTCGTCAATCCAAAGTCATAAGTACATTTGAAATCTCGTACAGTCAGCTGCCAACTTCTCAAACCAGTCTTTCTGGAAAGCTGCTGTCAATCGATGTCCATGCATTGTTGACCGTACAAAGACAAGCAAGGAAGTAGCGAGATCAACGCGCCCGCATCTGCATTTACATCCGCGTATAAGACTCGTTTAGAGCAATTTCAAACTCCGCCAGCACCCCAACGACTGACGGATAATATTCCTTTGGAACATCCCGGTACACTTATAGACTCTGCGAAATACCACGCTATGTCAAAGTCGGATGCTCATTGCCCAATTCAGACACGGCACCCCCGTTCGTTGTGTCAATGGCGAGTCCACCAATACATAGAAGGTGGCCGTCTTGTGATATATGGATCGTATGTGAAACAACCCAGTTCTCTAGCAGCCAGTGTTCGTCAAAGCGTACGCCGGCAGCACGACCTCTAAATACTACTGGCATGGTGAAGGTGTCATTCCTCTCGCAGCAATATTCCCAAAGCGTCAGCTTTAGGCTGATCTCCGATCTCTTCTTCTGCCAACCCTATTTGTTCAAACAGCGAAACGTCGACTAATCCGACCTTTTCTGGAAATCCTGTCGTCCATCTCGAGAGCTCCTGCAGTAATGGGCATAGCACGGTAGCAGCGGCATTGTCGTGATGCGACTATCCCTGGCTTGTTCAATTGGGCTATATGCTCTATTTTCAGTTGGGATTAGTCCTCAGCTAGATCCGATACTGCGCAAAGCACCTCCGCTCTCAAAAATAGGCCACAGGGCCGATATGCCGTGCATGCGCATTTCCCATCACAAGAAGTCTTGGTCCGAAAGTCGAATTGTGATCAGAGGATCATTCCCCCAGCGCTTTACGATGATGAGATGGCAGGCGAAGGGGATAGATTCCGTGGGTATCATCAAATTGCTACCGAAATATCATACATATAAGGATAATCCCCGTTTCAGCCATTCTATGCTGCAGAGACGGCGGTGCCCTTTTGCTGCCTGAGCTTTTCCTCAAACTTTTCGAACTCCTGCAAAGCAATTTCCTCCTCCTGATCCATAACTTGCTTAACACCTTTGACCTCCTCAATCTGGAAGTGACGTTAGCCTAAGACAGCATGGTGTAAGCCATAATGGGGAACCTACATAATGCATCAACATGCCTTCAATTCCATTCTTGAGGGTGACAGTGCTGGAGTCACAAGTACGACAGGCACCTCGTAACCTGAGATGCACATAGCCCTCGTCATCAAAACCTCGAAAATCTATGTCGCCGCCATCTTCCTGGATAGCTGGTCGAATTCGTGTCTCAAGAAGCTCTTTGATCATACCAACAACCTCACTGTCGTCTTCGTTGTACGCAAGGCTATCCTCCTCCTCGGCCGCGCCGGCCTCGCCGTCCCGGCGTTCGGAGATAGTGACTATCTTCTCACCTGCAGTGATGGCTTCTGTGATGAGGGCAAAGATCTCCGGTCGAATATGTGCCCAATTGGCGTCTGCAGCCTTCGTAACAGTAATGAAATCGGCGCCGTAGAAAACCGACGTAACTCCATCGATGTTCATAAGCTTGGCAGCGAGTGGAGAGGGATACGGCGGAGAAATGGTTGCTCGGGGGTTGAGATACTCGATAAAAGGCGTAGAGAGCTCCTCGGGTACAACTCGATGATTCGGTAGAAACTTGAGGGCATCTGGGTTCGGGGTGTTCTCCGTCTGGATGAAGATCGTTCGGATCCCGCTACCGACACCGGCGAGGCTTGGTACGGTAGTTGGAACATTGCGCTGTCGCTGTGCGAGGGGCCGTGTAGTATAAGAACCGACAGGAAGTCGTGACTGGACGGTGCTGAGTGAACGAGTCCATCGCGGAATTGCTCGGCAAGATGTCTCTGTGATGGGCCGAGCGACAGCGGCCAATGTCCGTGACATGGCTCTTGGAGTTGCCATGACGTAGGTTCTGAAGATAGAGATGTCAAAGAAAGAATGCTACCGGTTCGAATCCTATTGGAGGTCAAGGTTCAAGAAAAATTTCTTTTGTTGAAAACCAAATTGAAAAGGAAGACAGGCTTGTTTCTGCGTTGACGGTTATGCTAGGTACATGGAAAACAACTTTTCGCCGCTCCAACTATTGTGCTTGTACAAACTCGCTCACTTAGCCGTGATAGGCCCGAGCATTAGTAATGCGTGAGCTACCTATGATGCAAGGGCAAATTTAAAGTCCCGATGGGAGCGCACGGACCGGAATTCTACCTCTGGTTTTTTTTGGGGGGGGTCTCCTTCTTGCAATTGCTGGGGTCCAAAATGTCAAGCCGGTAATGACGCGGGGCGACAGACCCCTTGGAACTGAAACTTTTTGTACCTTTTTTTCCCTTTCGTACTCCGTATAGTACTTACCGTACCTTAGGTTTCATCTCATCAGCTTCTTTACCTTAGCCACTTTCATACCCACTTGGCCTCATACGATATTACCATGTCAGAACCTCAACGAATAAACGATCTACCAGTCCAACACCCAGAAGATACTACTACGCCAACTACACAAGTTGGAGCGAAAGATGACGATAAGTCGACAACAAAACCAGACCCTTCACATTGTGGTGTATGTGACGTGAATCCCCCAAAATACAAATGCCCAAGATGTCGCCTTCCATAGTAAGATTCACCTCTCAGTTGGTATCCCAGTAAGTGGCTAACCATGATGAAAGCTGTTCTGTTGCTTGTAACAAGATCCATCACGAAAATCACCCTTCTGATCCCGAGCCAGCACCAGCACCAGCAGCACCTCAGTCGGCACTCTCCGAGTCGCTAGCAACATCACCATCTCAGCTCCCCGACCCCTCGAATCCCTTTCAGGCTCTCGAAAGCTCAGAGAAACTCCGCCTTCTCTTTCGCAAATATCCAGGCCTTCCCGACCAGCTCCGCAAAATAGATGCTGCCACGCTTCCACCTCCTGAGGCCAAGCCTGCCATCCCCGTCTCCCTCCTCAAGGGTCTGCCACCAAAGCAAGAAGCTTGGAACCATGACATTGGTATTCAGAACGGAAAAGAGGCTCTGCGCAAGGCTCGTCGCGCGGACGGTGAGCAGGGTGACGCTATACGCGAGTATTCAGAACTTATCCTTCACTTGATGAACACCGAGAATGCCCGGACGGATGTCGACAATATTCTTCGGCAGAAAATGGCACAGGAGGATACAAAACTTATCGAACGCTTGATGGCGCAAGAAAAGCGTTAGGTTTCCCCCTTTGTTCCAATCATATCTTACACGACACTGAAGATGCTTTTGTTATTATTGCGGAGGTTATATATCAATATTTTCCTTCATGCTTAGTATTCTGTCATTATGTTACAGTGATCATTGGTGAGTTGTCTTCGCTCCTACATATATATCATCCACCCGTCAAGCTACCCTTGTTATTCGCATTCTGTCCCTCGCTAATGCATGAATCGCTTTAAGAATCCAGACTTGGGCGATTTCGGAGAAACAGATGACTGTGAGCCCGTCTTGGTAAAATTGGGGCTCTGGTCGTCAGCACTGGGCTTCTGCTGGCTCAAACTAGTCTTTCGATGTTTGAGGCCTCCCCACTTCGAATCTCGTCGAACCTTGACTGGTTGGTCACTCTGAGACCAGTCCACCCTGTGTATCTCAGCTGTGTGCTGAGGGTTGGGGACGTTAACAAAACTACCTCTCCGCGAACCAGAAGTGGCTGCACTAGTCTCAGACCCTCGACGGTTAGGCGATGTGTTGACACCAAATTCTTGCTTGAAAGGGGTTACTGGGCCAGATTCGTGTACAAAGGGCGATGATGCATCAGAGAAACCTGAGGAGCTTGCGGATCCCCGCCTTGCAGATGATGCGATGTTCCCTTGGAAGCCTCCAACGCCTGTACCTGTTGAACCTCGCCGGGCTTGAGGCAGGGGCTGCATGTTGCCCGTGCTCATTCTTCGTGATAACTCAGGTCCGTTGACATTCCAGAGCATGGAACTACGGGCGGCTTGTCTCTTGCGTTGGGCTGACACTTTATCCAGCTCAGTGCCTCCCATTCTCACAACGTTGCTGGCGCTAGTTGGTCTTCCGCTGCAGAGACTCTGCGCTCTTTTATACTGCCTATTGTATTCTTGCGGCGATATGGTGCCATTGTTCATAGAGTGGGGGCCGGGAGCAGGTCTCATTCCTCTGGGTGAAGCTTTCTGAGTGAGGGGCTCGACTGTCGTGGTGCGAGCAAACTGTTGCGCTGCCACCTGAGGGACATGCTTGTAACGAGCAGGCTTCTGAACATCATTCTCCTCTATCTGCTTCTGCAGTTCATCAGTGTAGTTCGAGCCCCTGAAGCGGAATGCGTCAAAAAAGCTGCCCCGGCGAGGCGGCTTTGCAGACAAAGGTGAACTGAGTTTACCATCAATCTTCTCCTTCCTGGAGACTCTTGATGAAACGGTGGTTGAAATCGATGGCGACGCATGCGTTGCCTGAACAGTCCGGGGAGACAGGGCGCCGATACTTGTTGCAGATAATGGGGGCTGGAGTGAGTCCCCTGTTTGGACTGGACGACGAGGCTGGCCTTCTTGCTCGACTGAGATATCGTTCAATTTCGCGCTCAATTCGTTGGGGTCCAATGGCTGGATCTGCAAGGCTTTTGGTCGATGCCTTGGTTTCCCAGGAGCCACTGTCGTGGGCGAGAACCGATGGCTTAGCTCTTCCATTGAAATGCCCGTTGTGTACAGCATTGTTGTAGTCATGTTGGGTAAGCTAGTTGACAGGCTTGGAGAAGGAATTAGGGATGAGATCCTAGGGAATTGAATGGGACTATGACGGCTGCAGGGGTACTGGCCACTGGCAATGCTATCGACAAACCAGCCTGCGTTTCGCGACTCTTTGACCAAATAAGAAAATCGAAAGAGTTTGTGAGCGCACTTCGCGGAAGTTGGGGACCTCAGCGAGATAAATGTCTTTGGCTACAACTAAATGTAAACGTCGTCATGGCTACAGTTCCTTGGCAAAGCATGTCCAGAGCCCTGGGCTCCAGGCCTGGCCCACTCAGAAAAACTATGAAGCCGTCCGCGATGAGTGGGCATCTATCAACCAGAAGCGCCATCGTGGCGTAACTGGCTCGCAACTTGACGGCGGGGTGGATAGACTGGTCCGGCCAGAGCTTAATTTGGTCCCCTTGTTATGATCAGCCAATGTCGCCTGCGTTCCTGATCGCCGAAAGGGGATAACTTCTCTAATCTAGTATTTCACAAAACCCTATATCTCGGATATGGCTGCTTTTAGAAATAGCCCACACAGACATGCCATGCCGTTCGGTAGAGTCTTGGGGGATCCAGCTAGATGGGTTGATCCAACGTCATTCAGGGCTTTTGGTAAGACATTGAAGCAGTCATTGAGTCTCGTGACAGAGCTAATGTCACGAACATGTGGAGGTCATCGAAGACTAGACATTTCAATTCTCCAGGGAATTGGCACGGCGACATACCTTGGGTCTCGAAGTGGCCGAACGTGTTTTCTACACATCGTAGCGCTGGGGAATGGTGTTGACGTGGATAGAATTCCAGTCGGAGGGGCCAGAGCTGCTAGGACAACTGAGTCGAACCAACAGAGATTGAACACCACTCAACCGAGACAACGGCCAATCAATATCTATGAGTGCCTTTTCAGAAGGTCGAGTCCGAAGCATCAAATATGTCAGAGTTTCTTCACTCGAATATGCAGATCCGGCATTGATCTATCTCTATGATATATAGATCGCCATATGCATGCATTGTCCCTGAACCTATCCCATCCAACATCTGGCACCTCACTTGTACCCAACTTGGCAGATGGCGGCGCTACACTTTGCGGGCACGATCCATTGACAGGACTCGTAGGACGGCTCGTGCGTTTTCCGAGTTAAGAGCTCCTGCTTTTGGGCACAGGAATGTGCCAAGCCGGTTGTGACTTACGATGACTAGAACCAGACACGGGCGACAACAGCGTCTCTCGGAGCATTTCCAAGAGCCCAAAGCATGCTTGAAGGGTCTTCTGGCATACTTGCAAGTGCCGCAACCTTTCTGTCGGTTTTCGCCGTTGCTGAGCTATTGTTGACGGGAATAGCGTGAAACTTGATGGACAATATTGATTGGCCTCGACCGTGACAGCTCTCCGTCGAGATATTTGACTAAATCTGACTCAAAAGGTACTTTGTATAGCATATCATCAAACTGTTACATCTTGTAGTCGTTCCTTTTCTCCCTGTTGGCGGAGCAAGATCCTACCCATGCTCGCAGTCATGTATACTTGACTGTTTCAGCAAAAGGTTACTGCAAGTGAAGCATATGTTAGCAATCTGCTCCATTTCGTGGAACTATGCAAATGACGTATTTCTCTATCATCAGCCAGTTGGCCGGATGAGAATACCAAGGAGAATTGTCAAGTCGAGTCTCTGTTAGTTGCGAACCACCAAAGTTTATTAACTGGTGTTTCCTCATGAATCGTGTCCTCAAAGCCAGTGAGCGAATCTGTGAGGTGCTAGTTTGAATAGCTTCTGGCCCCATAATTACGATACGGATATGGACGAGCGCTAATAGCAACCAACATCTTCAGATACGTTAGTCGTTATGCTTTCTGGAAGGTGCCTGTTAGAGAACCGGACCGATCTGCCTTGCTTTCCATTCCATCACGACAACAGAGAAAGTCTTGAGAACTGTTCGTAATGAGCAGTCAAGCCGCGGATCTTCTACGGCAGGTCGGTGTCGACGATACATCCTCTTACAAATTATGTACTTTATCCCCATACGCTTCCAGGCCTCAGTCCACTGTTTGAGCTTTGAACTTCGTCGGGGAATAGAACACGGCACCAAACATCTGGTTGTGTCGAAGTGTCGACTGGCGTGAGTCTTGGAGCTATACTTGCTCTACCGAACGCCTCTCCAGGAACAAATACAGAATCTCAAGTGTTCATAAAAATCATGAATCTTCCTCATCTTGACTATAGCATTTTAGAGAGTTCAAACTCATATGATATGACCAATTCATGCATCGATGGCGAAGGATTTCGGTGACGAATATGGAAGAAGGTGAAAATGACAAATGATGAGAACCGAATGGACCGGGTGCATCCACGGCCTCGTACTATATAACGCCCGTTGCTTTAGATCACCAGTATGTTGAATGGCATCCATGAGGTCTGCCTGTTGAGAGCTGGAATCTCATGGCGTCCAGCGCAAGTTACTAATTTAAGTACACTGAGGTAGGTTGCGATGTCTACCTACCTGAGGTACCTAACCAGTCGCTGTTGGATGTCCTGGATGTGAGGACCGTGGAAGACAGAATCAACCCAATGGGTGCGATGTATGGAGCATCAAGCTCCACTATCAGCACCGCTTCTTCATGGTTGGCTGAAGTGGTTATCAACCAGGAACTGGTATGACTGAACGTGAGTCTTTGATTGTCTAGAATGCTCAAGTGCCAGGTAAGTCCCTGTTGGCCATTGTGCACTGGCCAATGGGCAGCAAAGCGCCAACACAGAACGCGGGATTGGATCCTGGGAAATGAAAGTGCGTTAAAACCAAGAAGCCCTGAAGGCCAGTTAGTCTTAGACAAATGGGTTTGAGGTCCTTTATATATAGAAACAGAGGGTTGCTGACTGTCTCAGCTAAGGACAAAGACCCTTTGTTTGTGTTCCAGGAACCGTTTCGTGCCGCGCCGCGGCCGATACCGTGCCGCATTCTTTTTGGCCTGTTATATTGTTAGGGATGGCTGCTATTACCGTTGATCTTCAACACTCAATTTAAAGCAGTCCTCAGAACAACGCCGAGAAATGAGTTATTAGTTGACTTGCCCAAGTCCTGCATAACGCTTTGAACCCAGTTTCCTTAACTGGAAATAGCCTGCCCAACTAAGTCTCCCGTCGTACCTTAGACCACCCGCTCCTAAAACGTTCCCTGTTCCGAGCCACAGGCTCGGTTCCAGCTCTCTCCCCTCTTCGTGCCAGATTCGACATTTCGCGCAGTCGAACTTGACGGTGTCAAGATTGATGATACTCTTTTGTCCATTCCTAGGCACGCTTTCCTTAGGGCCTATTCCCTCGTGGCTCTCTTCCAAGTCAGAGGCGTCTGCATACGCCTACCTACATACGCACACACTCACACATACACGCAAACACATCCACTCTTCAACCCACGACGCCGGGTCCGCTTCAGCGCGTCGTAGCGCATCCTCTCCTCTCCTGACATCTCTCTGAGGTCCTTCTCCTCAGATTTGTACAAAGAAATATTCAATCAAGATTGGGCTTCAACCAACAGTATTCTATTACAGTACTGTAGTAGGGCCACTGTGGTTGCACATTATTAGGTAGTTCTCCCGCTTGCGGACGGAATGCCATGCATTGTCCCGTTGTGTAAACGCTCTTGGCTTCCGTTTTATGGCTTAAGGTTGGTCGAATTGGACTAACACGATAGGTTTCGAACAGGTTTCGAGTACTCCGAGCTGGGTGTCTCAACTCTGTGTCTTGGTGCCTGTGTGGCCCGGTGTGTGTACCTCGAGACGAGAGCCGATAGGACTCCAGTCTTGGTTGTTCTGAACATTCAGTGCTTATACTAATTCAAGATACCTGTTCAATTTGTCTCGCCTGCCGGCTGTCACCCAAAGGACGCAGTGCTTGTTCCCGCGGCATCTGCGCATCCATCCATCCCTCTCACTACCTAGGTCGCCAAACTGCCACCAATTGGACAGCGAACCAATTCATTCTGTTGGTTCCCCAAGCACAGTACAGTGCAAGCCTTGTCAGTCACTACCTACCTAAGGTACGGTAAATTCGTCTCCCTCCCTGGTTTGCTAGCATTTCGCTCTTCGTTTAGTGCCTTCTTGCCTCTCGTTACTCAGACCTCGAGTGTTTTCATCCCTTCTCCATTCTCTTCTCACACACAGCCTACTACGGGTTTGAACCCCTGCTGTAGCTACCCTACCTTAGTCAAGCAAGCTCCACGAGTTCTTCCATCCCCGCAAGGATTTGGTCCCTCCATCTGCCATTTGCGCTTGCTGGCATTGAGTCTATCCCTTCCATGTTTATCTCTACCACTCAGCCCAGTCGCTGAAGTTGCGACAATGCAACCCAATCATGTTGATTCACAGAATGCTCACCCGACTTCAGGCATTGCCGCTTCAGGCCCGGCGTCCATAGACCTCGACATCGAAAGCGACTCCGATCCTTCAGCCCCGGCCAACGGCCATCGTGATTCAGTCGGTTCAATTATTGACGACCCCTTCTTCCAGACCTACGACCCGGCGGTTCAAGCTGCAGCAGTTTCTGAGGAGGAGGACCAATCTGATGGAAGTTCGGTCTACCAATCGCTAGAAGACGAGGACCACGAGCATCTTTTTCACGACACAAAGGGGGACAACTTCGGCAAAGCGGCCAAGCAAGCCAAGCGCAAAAGCGGCGGCGGAAAGAAACTGAAGCCCGACAGCGATGATAACGAACCAAGCCAATACTGGCCGCCTCCACGACGAGAATCTTTGACCGCTACACCCTCTTCATACTGGGTATGTAACCATGTTCCATCACATGCTGCCCCACCCCAGCTATCGCGGGGCAGCGTTGCTCAACAAACGGTTATCCTGGGTTTGGATGGTAGAGGCAGTTTTGCGACAGACGGCTGACCACAGCTTGACGCTATACAGTCCCAAGCATCACCGACTATGGAAAGTTTCAACATAGCCGTCATCGGTTCCACCGGTGTTGGCAAATCATCTTTTGTCCAGCGGGTCTTAGGCCTGTCTCGGCCACCTATCTCAAATGCTTCCAGCGTCCGCATGCTGGTTGACAACAATTCTCACGCCGTAACTCTACTCGAGCTGGACCTAGAGTACTTCGAATTGAACCCGACGCAGCCCATCCAGTGGCCAAAACAGATCAATGGGCATATCGTCCCCCGAGTCGATGCTGCTCTTATATTATATGATGTCACCAATCATGAATCCGTGCGTGAACTACCTCAGACTTTGGGTATGAAATCCATTTACTTGGCTGGTTGAGGCTATACTGAATGATCCAATCTAGCGGCTCTCACGAACTCTGGTTTACCCGCCAGTCTGGTGGCTTGCAAATGCGAAACCCCTGAAGCAGAATGGCAGGTCAACGCTGAAGCCATTGCGAATCATCAACTCTTTAAATCTTGTGTTTCAACTTACAAAATCTCCTCAAATGACACTGACGTTGCCAAAACGTGCCTTCACACCATCTTGAGAGCTGCAATAGCCCATCGAAGAGGCGAGTGCACGAGGAAGATATTACCGACAGACTCTTGCTAACTATGATTTAGAGGAAAATGGTGAAACCTTCTCACGCAGGCGAGCCCAGTCTGCTGCCAATTTAGAAGCTCCTGACGTTGGCACCGGGCGCCCAATTAGCCAGCATAGCAAGCATAGTCGAGCAAGCTCCGATTTCTCTTTACTCAAAGGGTTTTCCAATCCACCAATTAACGAAAACTACCGAGCGCAGTCGTCTCGTAGCCCTAGGCAAGGTCATATAGCCAGCTCGAATCCCGAGGCAGGAGAACTGGGCCAAGCGCAAACACTCAATAACATGTTGAGGACTCCTGGCATTCGACTCGATAGACCTAGTACTGATTCGTTCTTGGATGTGGATGAGTCTGATGCAGAATCTTATCGATACTCCGACGACATCCCGATACTTCAAAGAAATGACGATAACACGCTGGATAAGCAAGCGAAGATGGCAGGCGTAACGTTCGATGAGCTAGTTGATCGGCTTCTTGCTCCTCGCTTGACAAGAATCGACAACAACTTCTCTGATGTTTTTCTATGTCTTTATCGCAAGTTTGCAGCTCCCGGTGAGCTATTTACTGCCATTTTAACCCGACTGGATCAAGTGAGGGACGATAAAACAGCGCATTACCTCTCCAAGACAGCCACACAGCTCCGAATTATCGAGGTGGTTGCGAAATGGGTATCACTTTACCCCGGCGACTTCGCCCGCCCTCAAACTAGACGGAACTTGGAGGAGTTTATCAGGCATCTGAGTACAGAGCCGATTTTCTCAATCGCAGCACAACATATGCGACGACACCTCCAATTCAATGTTGTGGAAGATGACGATACAGGTTGGGCAAACTCGGATGAGACTAGCGATAAGCTCGCAAGTGAGATCTTGTCAAAGGATATGAACGAGCTGTCATCGGGCGTCAGTGTGTTGACGGTGGAGTCGGACATGGATGGAAGACCATCTGGAAGCTCAGAGGTCTCTCTTGCGGACAGAAGCAGCAGTGTCTCGAGCCAGGTGCATTTTCATACGTTTGAGGACTACGAAAGAGCTGCAAGCAATCTGGAACCTACGGACAACTTACCTATGAACAAATTCCGCTACCATATATTCATGGACATCCCCGATGATGATGTTGCGGACGAGCTGACCAGAATCGATTGGATCATGTTTTCCTCAATTCGAATCCGCGATTTCGTTCGACATGTCAGCCTATCCGCGTCCCAAAAGGAGCGTTGCAAGAGTTTGCGGAATGTCAATCGAATGATCAACCATTTCAATCATGTTGCCAAATGGGTTGCCAACATGATTCTGCTGCGGGACAAAGCCAAGCATCGAGCGCTGATATTAGAGAAGTTCATGAGTATTTCACTTAAGCTGCGGCAACTCAACAACTACAATGGACTGGCAGCCATTCTAGCAGGCGTAAACGGAACGGCCATTCATCGATTAAATCAGACGAGAACACTAGTACCAGCAGAAGTCCAAAAGCGGTTTGCGCGGTTGGGCATATTGATGGGAACTCAGAAGAGTCATTTCGCCTACCGCCTAGCCTGGGAAAATTCTTCCCTCCCCCGGATTCCTTTCATTCCCCTTCATCGAAGAGACTTGGTGTCAGCAGAGGAGGGAAGCAGAACATTTGTCGGTACAGATGGAGATCGCATCAATTGGAAGAAGTTTGAGGTTCTGGGAGAGGTCCTGCTACCAATCATGAAGAGCCAGAGCACATCATACCCAAATCTAACCAAGCACGACACTGCAAGAGAACTGATTTTGGGTTGTCGCATGCCAACGGATGAAGAGGTGAGATTTCAGTTGCATGATGCCTCAAGGACACAAGCTAACCGAGTCGACCAGGACATTTATCAGCGAAGTGTGCAAGTTGAAAGTGGCTCAGGGGGGTTCGCTGAGCCGCCTAAGAAGAAGTTCCCATGGTTTGCAAAGTAATCTATCGATTGATCGCACGGAGTTTACGGAGCACGCATGCGCACTATACTTATGGATGCAAACATAGGGGGCATTTTATAGACTTTGTGCGCCAATTGGCTTGACTGGACATAGCCAGATAATGATGTACACACCAAAGATTTATGTGGTTGACTTAGCTTAGTAGTAGGGGGCTCATATTCTGGACATCCACCCTATCCTAATGATTAGTGACATGGAGCTTGGCTACGATATCTATCAATACCTCTCGACTGCCTATAGATGGCATTTTGGATGATTGCCGCGTATTAAATTGTACCTACCTTGAGTACCTAAGGTACTACCTACCTTACCTAGTAGATAATGGACGTTATCAGATCGCTCCTTAGTTCTTTCGACTGTCCCGTCGGGTGCTTCTCACATTAGGCAGGTTGTTGGGGTGAATAGCCAGCTCCTAGGCTCCTTCCTTGGCCACAAGTGCGATTCGCAAGATCAATTTCCACCAACAATAACACCGCGGAAGATTTCATAGGTATCGACTCCCCTCCCATTGCCTGGTTAAGCATGGAATAACAATGTCGTGCACGTTGCGACTCCCCACTATTCGTGTGATTGCAAACCAGGCAAACATCGAACTGTCAGCTTCAGCATCAATCAATATCGATGCCCCTGATGGCGCACGACATATTGCAACGATCAGAGATCTCTCCTCAGCAGTGGAAGATTCTCGTCTTTGGATTGCTCGGTCCGGTACTTGTTGCCTTGAGGTTTCTATTGCAATAAATGGGCATCAGATCCTTGAGACTTTCCGTTGCAATGCCATCGCCGAGGCAGTCAGTGGTTGCGAGGTACGTTGGCTATGTCTTGGAGCTTCCGAGTAAGTTATAACTGAGTTGACCAGGTTTGGGGTCGCCTGGGCGTTCATCTAGAGCCTAACAGGTCATGTCCAGTTCAGCTACCTGGGCTTCTATCTTTCTCGCTCCAGCACCCAAATCTCTCATCAGCTCTCGTTGCCCCAGCTTCCGCCTGTACCGCCGTATTTCGAAATCTAATGTTGTCGATCGATGTGCGCAACGTGTCTCAAGAAGAAGAACAACCTCGAAAGTGTTTAAAGACGAGCAAGCGGCGGAAGAGGGGCAGGCCGAAGGAAATAATCGAAGCCCGTATCGAGAGAAATATGCTAGACACTCTGGAGCTGATAGACCAACAAGCTATTGACAGCTTCATGTTCAGTCTCAACTCCCCATGCGAAGAAGGGAGCGGGAATGCATCGCAGACTCTCCCCAGGGAGGATACCATTACGGACATCAAAGTATTGAAAGACTTGCAGTCATCGTCCTTAATCGAAATTCTCTTTGAGCAGTTGATGCTGGCGCCAGAGAGAACGTACAGGGGCTACCAAGTCTGGGGCTGCGGGCTCAGTTACTGTCTCACCAAGCTTGCGCCGGGAGTATTTCATATGCCTTATCTCAAGGTATGGCTCTCGGCAATTATCTGCTTCAGTCACTGATAAAAGAAGCAGAGCATATCGGACCGCGCCGAACTACTTCCCATCATTGCCACGTCCTTAGCAAGTATGCAGCATGCCGAATCCCCAGTGCTCAGACAGCAAGTGACTGATCTAGCATCGGGCTACGAGGCTTATTCTCATCCGCATAGTGCAAAAAGAGGCTCTGTGGACAAACTGGAGAGTAAGGCTTGGGAGGTACTTCTTCTACATGTCAAGATGCCTCCATCAACAAATAGGAGAACGTCAAAAGGAATCATATTCCTGACCCGAAGTTCTCGCATCTCGGGCCAAAGGTTTGTTGTTCCTGGAATACAGCAGTCAATTGGAGCGACGGATAAAGAAGTGCCAGAATCAGGCGAGTGCGTGCATCGAAAAAGTCAGAGGACTACAATGATGGATGTAAGTTGGGACATCATGGATGGTTACGACATTGTGAAGGATGAGGAGCACCACGAAGCAATAACGGATTTGAGTCTCGAAGTTGTCGAAACGCACCAGAATCTATGGAGCGATGCTGCAAATAGCCCAACCTTCATAGGTTGGCCAGAGCCACGGCTTGGTGAAACTGATCGGCTTGGGGCTGGTTTTGACAAAATGGAATCTAGGAATGAGATGCCACCTGAGCCAGCTTGGATGAGGCAGGATTTTGACTTTGCAACAAGACGAGATGCAATAGTCGACCCAGCAAACTTCCCGAGTCTGGACGACTGGCTGATCTATGACAATCAGTGTAACTTAGACTAATGGAATCGTATCACGCAGAAACTGAAGAGATTTGACCAGAATGGCGGGATTTGGCGATGCTCTAAGAAATATCGATATATTATAGATAGCATATGGGAGAGAGGCAAGCGTGGGGTGACGTGTGAGCCTGTTCTATAGAAATTGTGAGGCAGATGTAATGTTGAATGTGAAGTCGATAAGATTGCAAATGAGTGTCATGGGCCAGGAGAAAGATTGCCGTTGATAATTGCTGAAGGAATTGATAGTGTTTATTTGCTTGGCTTTGCTGCCTTCCCCGCTTTCTTCTTATCCTTCTTGTCCTGTTTTGCTTTGCGCTGCTCGGGCTTCATGGTAGCATAGTGAATGTACCAGAGAAGCACAATTTGCAGAATAACAGCCACAAGTACCACCAAGAGGATGGTGAAGATAATGGGCTGGTCGTTGAGGACAGCGACAGCTTCGTCTGTAGCGCCGATAGAGGAGAACCAGTCGAATTGACCCATCGTGAAGGACAAGGTATTTATGTATGTTGAGGATGGAGTTGTCGTTGTCGTTGTCGTCGTCGTAGTATTAAGATGAGTATTTTTGATAAAGGAATGCCGAAGTTTTCGGTTTGAATAAGCCGTACAGTGCGCCAGTCACGTACAGAGTGAGAATAGAAGATAATATGTTCTTTGAAAGGAATAGAATAAAGACGTATAGAGATCGAGATAGCTATGAGAAGGAAAAAGAGTCAAAGTGACAGACGAGAGGCGAAGCAAATCTGGGAAATGGTCCACAGGAAGTGGTGACAGCGGTGGAAGACCCCTAACAGTCGCTTGGCTTCCAGGGGTGTTACTGAGACGTTTCACCCTGTAACAAAAGTCGACTGATGTGAAGGTGGCTCATGATTGGCTATGGCTGACAATACAATAGGAAGAGCAGGATAAAGCAAGCGGCTAGTACCTAAATAAAAGGAGAAACCGTTCAGTCACACTCATTGGGCTTCATAATGGCGTCACTGATGTTAAGTCAGGAGTATTGAGGTAGTTGAGAACATTCGGTGACTTCAAGGAACGTTCCGACAATAGAATGGATGAGGTTGATTTAGCGTGCTCTGGAGCACGTGATTATGGACGGAGAATGGAAGTTCCAGGGTCGGCTTTGTCTTCCATGGTAGTTGCTGAAAGTCCCGATTTGATTGGCTACTGCTGTCCATCAACCGCTAACCGTATGGGGATCACGTCAATTGAGAACCATCCATTTCTTGGGTCCCAAAAAATCTCTAGCTCGCGTGAGATATACAAGAGAGAGAGACAACGAGAGAGAGAGAGAGCAACGCCAATAAATCCGACCTCCTCCTCCTCCCTTGCCGCTGGCCCTATTCGAATTAATACTCCTCAGCCTCCTGCCGACCATGAGCGTCGCACGTCCGGCGCGCAACCTCCTCGGCAGGTGCATCGCCTCGTCTCGAACCGCTTCAGTCACCGTCCCTCTCGTACCATGTAGTCAATTCCACAGCACACCACCCAGGTCGAAGCGGAAGTCTCGGTTTCGAAATGTCACGGCCCAGGAGCTAGGTCTGATCAAGGAGTCGGGTGAATTTACGGCGGGCATGGACAAGTACAAGCAGGACAAGTTTGCCGACATGTCCAAGCAGGATCTAGAGAGCCTCAAAGCCTCTTACACACCAGAGCAGCTTGAGGCTATTGAGCTGGGTGAGAAAGCTGTCAACCCTGAAGACATGATTATTCAGGGCCGTTTACGTGACGATCCCTACAAGCCAACCTATATTGAGGATTATGCCGTGCTGGACCCCCGCTACGATATCAAGCCGGAAATCGAAGGCACTCCGAGAGAGGTGCAATGGCCTGACAAGAGCGAATGGATCGACAATTACGGACAAAAAATGATGAAGATCACTGACAAGAAGACAAGCGACCAGCTTACCCGAGCCATGGTCCGAGCACTACGGCGTGTGAAGGAGAGCCAGGGAGAGGACTTGATAGATCTCACTGAAGATGAGCTCAAGGACATTGAAAAGGACCCGGAGCTGATCAAGCGCTACATTATCGCCGAGGACGGTCCTGAGCCCACTGCAAACGACAAGGGCCCTGAGTTCATGACTCGCTCCCAGGCTGAGAAGTTGGATGAGGCTGTTGACGAGGCATGGGAGGCTGAGCTCGACAAGATTGTTGGTTTCAGCAGTCAGGGTGAGGTCGAGCCCTCGAACCTTGAGCTCATTCAGGATGGGCCCGCGGGTGTTGATCGGACCTACACAGCTGAGGCACCTGATCTTGGTAAGGTCCCTGGTGTCAAAGGCTTGTACAAGCACGCCGTTGACCCCGAGGATCAGGGCCAGGATGACTCGGGCAAGTACCAAGAGATCAAGCGCCTGACAGGCATGAGTCTCAAGGACATTCGCTCGCTGCTGACCAAAGGTCTTGTGACTCGTTGGGTCTCCAATCAAACTCGTCTGGGCAAAGTCCGCAGCACCTCTGTGGTTGCCATTGCTGGTAATGGTAATGGCCGTCTAGGACTTGGAATGGCAAAGTCTACTGAGGCCGGTGTGGCTGAGGAGACAGCTCAGATGTTGGCTATCCGCAACATGAAACCCGTCCGAAGATATGAGAACCGTACTATCTATGGCAATGTGTCTGCCAAGATTTCAGGCACTGTAGTCGAGCTGATGGCCCGTCCTCCCGGTATGTATCAACTCATCACCGACAACCACGCGATCATGCTAGCTAACCTTCGCCCTCCCAGGCTTCGGACTTCGTTGCCCTCACCGTATCTTCGAGATGTGCCGCGCCGCCGGTATCCACGATATCGCTGCCCGCATGCCCCGATCCAAGAACCCCATGAACTCTGTCAAGGCGGCGTACCAAGCGTTGACCAACCAGCCCGACCCCGAGCAGATCGCCATCGGCCGGGGTAAGAAGCTGGTTGACGTGCGCAAGGTGTACTATGGAGGAGCTGTATATTAAACCCACTCAAGCAAACCACCTGTATCACCAAAGAAAAAATTGTGTATCTGTAGCCTGTAATCAAGAGAATCTCTTTGATGTAAAAATCGTACAGTTGATGTATCATTACTTGATAGCAAATGCCTCCCGTATTGCCATGAAAAAGAAAGCATCGTTTCGCGCATCGTATTTGGTTGGGTATCAATCCTCGTCTGTTCCACCACAAAGCTACCTTCTCGTTCTTCTTTGATTCATTTAAACTCATTGCGCTGTCGATCCATCACCCCAGTCAATCTCCTGCTGCAAGACTATGCTGTAAACACTGGCTTTGAGAAGAGTAAAGGCTAGACTCGTCTTGCGCTCGAGCTCACGAAGGCCGTCAAGGATTTCTGTACTAGGGTTCGAAGCAAGGTGTTCGAGGACAGTGGCGAGCTAGGAATAATATCAGTCTGTGTCTTTCCGAGCCCAGCACATTGAGGCAGACGCACTTTGTTCATGTTATCGGCCAAGCGTTCGTACTCGTCTAAAACCTCTTGCTCGAGTGGTGTGAGCTCGGGAGGGTCAAGAAGCCCCCCAGCTTGGGTTTGATCCATGTCGATTGATGCAATTAATCGACGTTGAGAAGAGACAAGTCGTGAAGAATTATGTTCGTTGTTGAATCTTGGTCCACAAATTGTATGTTTATCCTACGTAGCTACAACTAGTCGCGGTTGCTGGAGGGGCTCGTTCGATTCAATTGCTGATAAGATAAGATAAGATAATTCAACAGTCAATGAAGTGGACCTCGGTTTGCTCAGCTCACCTACCTAGACTGCACCACCGACCTTTGTTTGTTACTACTGAGTCCAACTCGTCACACACGCTAGATCAGCGGCGTCTACTTGTATGCATCCCCCGTCCTTTCTGTTTTTCTTTCTCTTTTTCTTTCTGTTTTCTACTCAGGATGGATTTGATATATCCCTAAGCCGCCTACCCCACGGATGTTAAATCCTCTCAATATCATACCCATGAGCACAGTCTCAGTAAAGTTATTGATTCGTACATTCGTTTGTTACTAAAGTTATCAAGAAAACATTACTCTCATCAGAGCCGACCTAAGCAGATTGCGAATACTAAGAAAAAGGGGGGAATGTCTCCAATCTGTTCAAAACCCATGCCAATCCTGAACGCTCGCTTCATCATACAATGAATACCTTTAATAAATAAGCATCACACCCAAACTCAGACCTCCTTGGTCTCGTCTCCATCTCGAAATGAACATGAATGGTATACCCGCTAAATCAAGCTTGTCCTCATTACTCCTCCGCGTTAATTCCCATAGACCACTACCTCGTTGCCTTGCACTGATCCTGCATCAGTCCCAACATTGCTCTCTGTCCACTCGCTCTCGGTATAACTGTACTCACTATACTCGTCACCATCCGTATACATATCTGTGCTGTTCGTGACTACGGTGCCTCGACTGCTTCTTCTCAAGGTTTCGTTGTCGCTGTCGCCACCCTCACCACCATCCGCTTCCTCATCATGGGGTGTCGATTCGGTGACTATTGTCTCGTCCGTAGAAGCTTCTGTCGCCACTGGCGCTGTTGCTGACTTGATATCTGCCTCATCAACCTCCTCGACAGTCTCATTGACAGTATTCTCCTTGTCATTGTCAGCGATGCCTTTGTCGAGATTACCACCCCAGCTTCGCTTGCGGTATGTTTTGCCGCCGCCCAAGGGGGTTCGTACGCTCTGGCTGCGCTTGACACCTCCGGAAGCTACATTGCTGTTGATCTGGCTGAGCGAAACGATTCTGCGACCTGCACCGTTCTGTACTGGAGCAGCCAAATTGCGTTTAGCATTCAGTGCCATGCCCACCATAGACTTGCGGCCATGTGTACCTGCTTCCGGAGACTCTTCCTCGTTGGCAGGCTTTCTAACACGTTTGCGGCTCATAGCATCGCCACCGTTCCTATTGGCCTTGGCCATTAGAAGGACTCGAGAATGGTCCATGACACCCTCGAGGATCCGGCGCTCCAGGTTTTCTGCACGAGACTCCATGTCGTAGAGCTCCTCTTTGCGCATATGAAGAGCCGTTTCAAGGGAGGAGACATCACCAGTTAAGCGTGTCTTCTGGCGTATCAGACTCTCCTGTTCCGTTCTCAACGTCATAACACTCTGTCGAAGCCTCTCCTCCTCGTCTCGGAGACTTGCAACTGCTGCCTCAACGTGATCCTTCTCCGCGAGCTTGCGTTCCACAGATGCCATGGTCTCTTGGAGAGTCTTGGTATGGTCCTCGTGGGCCTGCTCAATTCGCTGCTTCTGCGCTGAGAGGAACTCAGAAATATCAGCAGCTGTTTGGACTACTGAGGCATGAACCTTATCCAGCGTATCAAGGCGACTAAAGGCATGATCGGCAACGGCGCTGTGGTCGACCAATTTGTCGAGCTTCTCTTGCACAACAGCATCGTCATATCGGCCATCCAGAACCAGATCGAGCTTCTCGCGGACCAAAGTATCATCGTACTTGGAGTCCATGATCAGATCAAGCTTCTCACGGACGGGCGTATCGTCGTACTTCTGCTCAACAAGCATGCCAAGGATTTCCTTGATTGGTGCATCGTCGTATTTTTCTTCGATGATCTTGTCAAGCTTAGCCCGCACCTCAGCGTCATCATATCTAGATTCGATGACTTTCTCAAGCTTTTCCCGAATCTCCGAATCATCATACTTGGACTCGATGATGGTAGCGAGCTTCTGATGCACTTGAGAATCGTCGTACTTCTCATCGATGATCTTGTCGAGGCGTTCCTTGACTTCGGAGTCATTGTATATTTGTCCAATAAGCTTATCCAACTTCTCATGAACATGCGTGTTGTTGAACTTGTCATCAGTGAGAAGTGTTAGGAGGGACATGAGCTCTTCAGGAGATTTGTGCTCGATAATCTTGTCCTGGATATCGGTTGTCGAAGACTTGGAGTGTTCGTAGTGTTCACCGACAAGTAGGAGAAGATCTTTGACAGATTCGAGGATCTTGGGATGAGACTCGCTGACCTCTCCTTTCAAGCTCTCAACTGCTGTCAAGGCCTCGGTGATTTGGTCGCGGGTTTGCTGATGTTCGGCCTTGTCCTCGGTGTGAGTCTCTTCACTGCGGGCCACGAGCTCCTCCACCTTGGTGAAGACAGTCTTAGAAGCCTCCTCCATCTTTTCCAGAGAATCGGTGACAGTAGAGCCCAGAGTGTCAATAAGAAGCTTGAGTTCATCTGTGACAGATTTGGAGCTTACAACGGCTGCCTCCATAGCCTCGTCCCGGGCTTCGCTGACCTTGCTTCTATCATCAAGAGTAGTCTGAAGAGTCTCATACTTGGTAATGAGCTCGCCAATCTTCTCGTCGATTTTGGTGCTTAGCGTCTCGGTTACCTCTTGGAGTTTCTCGTTAGACTCGACCTTGACGCCGGACACAACAGCCTTCGAGTCCTCGAATTCAGTCTTGATGGTATCAAGCATGTCCTTGAGGTCTTGGTGGACGTTCTCGTTCTTGTTGATCTTCTCGCCGACAGTCTCGAGGAGCTTACTAATGCTATCGACACCAGCTGCGCCCTCTTCAAGCTTGACGTTGATGGTTCCCTGTAGTTCCTCAAGGAAGGCTTTGACCTCAGTGACGCGTTCGCCAACTGAGGTGCTCTCCTCATCACGCACTGCGATTGCCTTGGTCTGAGCGTCAACTGTGGTATCCAGCTTGTCTTGAAAGTCTTTGACAATAGACTCTAAGCCAGCAAGATCTTCCTTCTTGACAAGAAGAGCCTCCAGGCTGGCAATGTCCTCCTTGCGGGCGAGGAGAGCGAGGTCGGTGCTGGTAAAAGATTCGAGAGCTGTCTTGACTTCAAGAGCCAAGGCTTCAACGGCTTCGACATCGGCTTTGGTGACCCTGTCGGGATTTTCATTTTCTTTGGTAGCGTGTTCCTTAATCTCATCAAGTCTAGTTGAGACTTGACCAAGAAGAGTTTCCAAGGCCGTGACTTCCTCTTTGCGGGAGACCGTCTCCAATTGAGTGGTAAGGGACCCCATAGTCTCCCGTGTCTCAAGAAGCAAGGCTTCCACATTGTCGATGTGGTCCTTTCGGACGGCTTGCTCGCCATCAATAAGATCATCCAGTTTACCTTTGGTGTTGCGCAGGATAGTCTCGATAGCTTGCATGTCCTCCTTTGATGCAGGCTCATCGCCGTCTCCCACAATTGCACGGGCGGTTTCTTCCGCTCCATCCTCCTTCTTCTTCTTTACCGAAGCCGATCTTGTGAGTGTCTCCCTAGAGGCGATCTCATCAACGCTGTCCTGAACGGTGCGAAGCAAATCTTCCATACGAGACAGGTCATCTTTTTGAACACCCTCGTTGTCAGGCTTGACAGAGTCGATCTTGATGGCAAGTCCTGCAATCAGCACCTCGAGGTTCTTGATGTCATCCGATTTAATCTTTTCGGAAGGTCCGCCATCGTCTGTGTTGTCAGTTGACACTGCGGCAAGGGCCCGCTCACCGTTGCTATCCCGCAAGGCCTCGATATCGGAACGAACAGATTCAAGGCCGGCTTTGAGAGCACCAAGGATCTTCTCGTCGGTGGCTGATTCTGCAGGTGCAATAGCTCGTTCATTGTTGCTTTCTCGAAGGCTTTCAATGTCCGAACGGAGAGACTCTAATCCTGTCTTGAGAGCATCCAGAACCTCATCGTTTGGCTTGATATCCGGAACTGGGGCTAGAGCTTTCTGGTTGCTTTCTTGGAGCCCTTCGATGTCGGTACGTAGAGAATCAAGGCCATTCTTAAGGGCCTCGATGATTTCATCATTGGTGGTGTTGTCGGCTGAAGCAGCTACTGCCTTTTGGGTAGTAGCGATTGCTACTATTTCGGAGTGAAGAGAGTCAAGACCATTTTTCAAGGTGACGATAACTTCATCGTTTGAAGTATTCTCAACAGGAGTATCAGGCTTCTCTTGGGCTCCAAGAGCTGCGATCTCGGCATGGAGGGAATCAAGACCATTCTTCAGAGTAACTATGACCTCATCGTTGGAGGTGTCCTCTCCGAGTGCAGCACGATCGCTGTTGTCACGAGACAATTCAATATTGGCTTTCAGCGATTCAAGTCCGCTGTTCAAAGCTTCGATGAACTCTGTGTTGGATGAGTTGTCGATCGGTGCGATAGCCTTTTCGCTGCTGTCACGAACGGCTTCAATATCAACCCGGAGAGAGTCAAGCCCGTTCTTGAGAGCCTCTATCACCTCATCATTGGTGGTGTTGTCGACAGGCGCTGCGGGTTTTTCGGAGGTGCTTTGACGGATAGCTTCGATATCTACACGGAGAGCATCAAGGCCATTCTTCAAGGCCTCGAGAACCTCATCGTTCTCCTTTGGCTCAACCATGGCGACTGCCTTGTCTGTCTGGCTATCTCGCAGCGCTTCAATGTCAGCTCGTACGCCACTGAGTCCTGATTTCAGTGCTTCTAGGACTTCGTCGTTGGCAGGAGGTGTAGATTCCAGCGTGGCAACGGCGCGATCGTTACTGCTATCGCGAATGGATTCAATATCAGCTCGAACGGAGTCGAGTCCAGTCTTGAGTGCTTCAAGAATTTCGTCATTGGCGGTTAAGTCGGTAGGCTTGTTCGTGACACGGTCCATACCCGCCCGGAGGTCGTTGAGGCCGTCATTGAGTGCGTCGAGGATTTCACTTGTCTCGGCGCGTGGTCGCAAAACCTCTTGCCGCAAATTATTAAACCCGGTGTTCAAGGCTTCCAGAACCTCGGTGTTGTTGGTCTGAGGTGGCAACGCAGGCACCATAGATGAGTTGACGATTTCGCGGAGACCCTCGAGCTCAGTCTGAAGCTGCTCACGAGATTCTTGGTTGGTGGTTGAGACAATGCCTGCCATCTCATCCTTGAAATCTTCCAGAGACTTCAAAAGGTCATCCATAAACTCTTCCTGGCCAGCAGCGCCAGTGGCACGATCTACATAACTCTCCATAGCTTGTCGAAGGTTCTCAAAACCATCCTTGGTCACATCCCGTACCTGCTCAGTCTCACGTCCATTGGCCGCGACAGTCTCCTTCGTCTCTTCTGACAACGTCTTGAACTCATGTCGCAGGAATTCCATGATCTCGCGGAGGCGGTCAGCAACGTCATCATTGCTGGGTGAAGCAGGTACCAGGGCCCGGCTGGAGTGGACATCGAGGTCCTGCAGGCCCTCCCTAACAGCGTGTACAACGTCCTCATGAGTGATGTCGTTTCCAGCACCTGGGGCCACAGGGAATTCAAACTCTTCAAGACAGTCACGAACTGCGTCAATGATTTCCTCTCTCGAAAGAGTGGCGGGCTGATCAACCTGAGGAGGAACAAAGTGCTTTAGACCATCTACAACGGCAGTGAAAACCTCGTCCCGAGTCACAGCAGGAGGATGGTCATCGCGGGGCGCATATTCCTGAAGGCCTTGCTTCAGACAAGCCAAGACTTCGTCTCTCTCGAGTCCGAGCTGCTGTACTTCGATCTCAGGCTTGTAGTTCTCCCAGGCGTCTCTGACAGCTTCGATCACATCTTCTCGGCTCAAGTCGGGCAAGTTACTTTTGGTTGACTCATTATCTTGGATAGCCGCTCTCATGGCATTATATATCTCTTGGTAGTCGACAGCGCTTTTCTGAGTGTTGACTGAAGCAGCTGACTGGCGCCTATGCTCGCGGAGAACATGATTCAACTGATCCTTCATTTGCTCAAGCCCCTCATCGATAACGCGAGCGACTTCATCTTTGCTTGGGGTATCATGATCTTCAACACCTCTTCGAGATGCTTGCTGCTCAAGTCGTCGGCCTATCTCACGACCCATGCCCAGGACCTCGCCTCGCAGTTCGCGGACAAGAGCCTTGACTTCGGCAGTAAGGCCTCCGCCTTGAGAGACGCTGTCTTTGACAGAGCGAATGATGCTTATGAGGTCGTCATTCAAAATTTCAGCACCACGGGCTGATGGCTCCGAATTTCGGCGAGCCTCATTCTTCATAATGTGCTCAACTCGCTGGGAAACGGCGCTCCTTGCTTGGCCCGGTATGATATCGCTTCGGCTGTTTTCTGACTCAAAACTGAGGTTACGAGACCGGCTCGCATGAGGACTGCCGAGAGAGTTGCCGAGGATAATGGCCTGCTCGGACTGCGCCTTCACTTGTTCAATGACTTCGTCCAGCTTCTGGGATGTAGCCATGCCAGACAGTTTGTTGGAAACTTCCTGTAGCCGGCCGAGCAGGGACTCCTGACCTTCCTTGGTGCCCATCTCCCGAATGATTCGCTCCAGCAAAACGACGGAGGGTGGCGCCTCAGAGCCAGCAAGAGAAGGTGTGCTGATGGACCCTCGCTCAATTGAGTCGCCAAAGCTCTTGGGAGAGGGAATTCTAGGGAGATGGAAACCCCTGGTGCTTGGTGGAGAGAGATTGTGTGGCTTGTTGTCCAGGTAATATCCTCCAAAGGGGTCCCGAGCTGGAGGGAGCCTATTATGGCCTTCGTTGCCATTGCCATGGCTCCCCAACAGCTCTCTGAGGCTTCTGCGGATATCTTCATCTCTCGAATTTGTAGCCTCCTTGAGGCTAAGGAGATCCGTAGCATTGTCCCTGCTTCGACGGCTCAACTGAGACATCTCCTTCTGAAGTCCTGTCGCAATGCTAGTCAGGCTGAGAATTTGATCCGACAACGCTTCTAGATTCTGGGGACCTTTTGACAATGTTAATGAGCCATTTGTGATGTCCGTAAGAGGGTTCTCCGGCTCTTTGATAGGTGTGGATGAGGTCATGTATTGAAGAGCAAGCATGGTGGACGATTGCGGAGGTGTGTTTTCGCCGAGGATGCTTTGAGGAGGGGGCCGTCGAACTGCAGGACGCAGAATCGGCGTCAAGCTGGGTCCAGGTACCGGTGTCGTGCTCGACACTACAGAGTCCTTTTCGTTTGGTCGAGTATCAGCATCTCGCGACCGAGAGGGCGTCTCTGGACGTTGTTGACGCTCTGGTGATCGCGACGGCGAGCTGTGGCCGCTAGCACCCTCAATCATCATGCTGATGTCACGGACTGAAGACTGCAGTCGGCGATGTCCCTTTGTCGGGGATTCTATTCTCTTGGTAGGAACCATGGTACTTTCTCTCGCTCGCTCGTTAAGTGCAGCGTGAGCAGATGCGATAGCGCTCGAAGTTCCCACCCGTGAAGTTAATGGCGACCCCGGATTCAGAGGCAGTGGAGGGGGGCAGCGTTCGGGGTCAGAGCTGTCCCACCTGTTCCCTGTTAGTCGGCGCAAGAGACGCATGAGGGCATATACAAGAAAACTTACATTGGAACGAGTGCTCGAAAATTGGGATCTGAAGAAGCCGACTGTTGATGTCTCAGCTGGAAGTCCCCGTCGAAAGAACTGTCTCGCTCCGAAGAAGACATGTCTGGCCTGGTTCCTTGGAAACAGGCGATGGTATGTGAGAAGTGTATTCGTCTCAATGGCAAGAATGCGGACGGCGCCGCAGCCACGCTATTTACAAGAGCGCAAACAAAGTCGGTAGGGATTGAGGAATGCGGTGTAAGTATCTGAATATATTCGTTGCAACTAACAGGCAGGAAAGCAGGTAGTATAACAAACAATCCAAGAAGGTATCAGATACAAGAGGATGATAGAATCAGAGGCAATGAAGTTAGAACATCAAGGTTGGTTGCATTGTTTAATTGAGATGGCGTTGGGAGAAGCTATAACTCAAGTCTTTGGTTATCCGTTGCGGTAACCGCAACCTGGTTTATTTTTTGTTTCGTGCCCGGTCGGTTGCCGAGCAACCTCCCGCACTGACAACCAACTCGACGTTAGGCTGTCGTTGTGCCGCCCCCCGGCTGGAATTGACAAATCACGAGCTCACAACAGAGCAGATCACACCACGAATTGAGGGTCTTGGGAGCGTCTTGTGAAGAGGGGCCTATGAAATACATCATTGTGGAATTCAACAGGGATCATGACCTTGCTCGCGGCTGTACCGAGCAAATCTAAACAATGCAACTGTGCCTACCGCTCTGATGACGGTGAGGGTGAACAAGTCCAGCACCATCGCATCACGCCTTTCGATAAGGTATCTGAAAACCTAGGACCTCTATCCTAAGTGACCAAAATATTTAGGCAACTCTTATCTAAGTTCAGTGGGCTCTTTACTGACTTTATTTTAGCATCCTTCTCTCAGGTATCAAGTTTTCTTGCTCCCTGAGGGGTATCCCCTCAAGTCCCAAAGACAACTCCCGTCTCTACAAGAGGGTGCCCAAACGAAATCATTCAAGAATACCTCAAGCTCAGGCTGGCTTCCCTAGATATTTTTGTCGCCTAGGGTCAAGCTTGCCCTTATTTTCTAGTCTCCCATAGGTATGTACCTCATTAGAACAGATGACATGTATCAAATCAAATCGCTTTATTTATACAGAGTTGAGTGCCTCTCGACTGCTTCACTAACAGATTACCTAGCTTCCAAGCGAAGCCGATCCTCTCATATCGGTGCAGCGGCGTGTGTATCGTAGCAAACCTAATAACCTGATCCGTCTAAACTCCCATTTAAGCCTTCTTCGTCGTCACCGTCCAGATAGTACCTATCTAGATTCGTATATCTATCTTTAACATGAATTCAAATATTCCATAATCTCATCTCTACTTCTTGAAAGCAGTGTCGAAGGCAGGAATCAAAGTCTGGGCAAGCCAGAAAGAGAAGACCAACTTGGGGCCAGTCATGAGCAGCTGCAGGGAGGGATAAGTTAGCGTCTAGAAGTTCTACAGTGGGGACGGGAGTTGATCGGGAGCTGATCGGGAGCTGGCGGGCCGCAGAAAAACAGCCATCACTTTCTATGCTGGTGAACGTACCTTGGGGACAAGTCCCTTGAAGAAAGCTCCAGGACCCTCGTTCTTAGCCATGTTGGAGAGAATTCGGAAGCCACTCTCAGGGTTGTCGAAGTTTCGGTTCTGGATACGGGTCTTGATAACGTCAAGGGGAGCAGAGACAACGAGAGAAGCGGAAGCGCCAGCGATAGAAGCAATAAAGTTCTGGAACCAGCTGGCCTTGTTGTAATCCTCGAGATGGAAAACATACTCCTTGGCAAAAGCAGATCCACCAAACAGCTACACAAAGTTAGTCTTCCAAATCAACTGAAGGAGCAGAATGTCACACATACAGCGAAAGATCCAGGGGCGTTACGAGCAGCAGTCCAGCCCCAACCACGGTACAGGCCAAACCCCTCATCGGCAACGATCTTGAGGACGCCACGGCCACGGAAAGCCTCGGGGTTTGTCTGGCGCTTGATCTTGAGAACGTCAAGAGGTAGGAGAACAATCTCACCAATACCGATCAGACTGTGAGGTGCATCAGTTCAAGCTTCTCGAGAAACAAAGGTCTTCATATCGTACCTTCCAGCAGTAGAGTGCATGATGGCTTTGCCGGTCTTCTTGCCGAAGGCGCTCTCAAAGTCTGCCCCATAGTGCTTGGAGAGGTAATCACGGGCAACAGGCTGGCCACCATACTTGTACACACGCTGGAGAACCTTGTAGCCGGCGGCGTATCCCAGCCCAGGGAAGAGAGAAACGAATTTTCGCCCGAAGGGAGCGGTGGCCTTGTCCTTGAAGATAACCTTGTTTAACTCGCTGGCGCCGGATATCTACAAGCACAAACTGTCAATATATCTTCCAATCACATTCATCAAGAGAGGTAGGTTGCTTACACGAGTCTGGTTGCTCATCAACCTCTTCGCAATGGTGTCGACCTTGTGGAGGGGTTAGTGAACAACTCCAAGATTTGTCGCAACTCGTTGTGCTCAAAAGAGGTGGGGTTCCGTACAGGATGGAAGACAGCCAGCTCAGCAATACCAGCGGAACCTGTCAAGATGTTGTCAGCTCGAACTAGAGATATTGATTGCAGGAAATCGTAAAGCAATAGCATAGTCGCCTGTTTCAATTGGAGTGAAACGTACCGGAGCCGAGGACACGAGCCAGGCCTGACTCCTTCTCACGACCAGCAGCGACGGGAGGAGACATCTTGGTGAGATAGAGTAATACAAATCAGATCAAGATACTGCTTTGAAAGTGGTTCCCAGGAGAGTCACGAAATTTAAAAAACAGAATCGTGAGCTTGTCGCGAGAGCAAGAGTTCGGGTATAAGATTCAAGAGCTGGCTGCTTGGGAAATTTTTCCTGTCGCCCAATGCACTTATCTCTTTTCAGTGCCTGGGAATCCCCTGGCCTTGTTCTTAATCCCTGCTAAATCACCCTGGCGTATTTGCGCTTGTATGTACCGACGTCGGAGAATCGTGGAGCTTTTAGCTATCCGTCTACGGATTCCATAGGATTTTTTTCCCTCTGGTGTGTTGAGAAAGGCTCCACTCTTGAATCCCGACCCTCAACCAGGCAAGAGTCACACTTTATATAAGCCACTAAAGCAGTCACGGTACCCTATAGCCGCGATAATTCCCTCTATAACCGTCTTGATCTGATGAATCAGGAGCAGTTGACAAGGCTCACGCTCGTCGCGGAAGCAAAACCATGATAACCGGGTACTATTGTTGCCGGGGACCGAGAATTCAATATTCGAGCCTCAAGGTCATAGTCTCGAAGTAACGAAAGAAGCTGCCAAGGCAAAGTGATCTAGAACTTGAAGTATGTGCCTTCTTACAGTACAATAACTAAAATGAAGTTTTCCTGTGAGCAGAATACACAGTACTACTAGGTAGATAGATAGATCAGTTTGTGCAGGTAAGCAATATCTGTCTGGCCACATGGACACGCATGGTTGCTGATGGCCACCACACCTACAACACCAAATCCTACCTCCACCAACAACAAATCAAACGACCAAGAAGCCACGAAGCAAATGCAAGGAGCATATCAAAAAAGGCAAGTTAATGCGTTCTTTTCATGAGTTATTGTTTAAAATATGTACGCAGAGATGATACGAGCCCAAACCCCTACCCAACGCCAGTACCTACGCCAACCACCAATTCCAAGCGAGGTTTGAGCTGGGAGGAATACATATTTGCCTTGGCGTCTCCTTTCCCCTCCTCAATAATCACGAAGCACAGATACCAACTCATCTAACCTCATGACTTGGCCGAGAAGCTTGTCCTGTACTCCCAGATGCCTGTTGTACTTGTTGTAATGCTCTGCGGTCATGACCTCCTCTTCTTTGCCTTGCACGTCCTTCCTCTCAACAAACGAAAGAATGTTTCGTTCCTTGTGGCGTTCCACCTCCAAGGTTTGAAGGCACCGGAGCATAGCCTTATAAATGTCATCCAGTGCCTGCGTTTGGGTTCGCTCTTTGTCAAAGTACCAGAAGAAGAGCGTTCGATTGGCAAGTCGACTGCTATCCTTAGGCACTTCTTGAACATCCACTAGACCTGCCATCTGCATCGCAAGCATCTTGCCTTGTACGTCACCCTTCTTCATGAGTGCAGCGGCTGGAAGCATCTTCTCGTCAAGCTTGCCCTTCTCTCGGAGAATGCGGGTCAAGCGTAGACCATGGCGGCCGTGGGATTGTTCAATAATAGCGTCCAGTTCGATTTCTCGCAGCTTGCCTACAAGGCGACCAAAGTCCACTGTCCATTGCCCGCGGCCGTACATCCCACAGTGACGGATGAACGGATACTTGCTTTCTGCGAGGAGAAGAAGATGACGGCGCATCTGGGAGATTCGAGTATCGTTTCCATTTGTAGCATCTTCAAATCTTACTCTGTTTTCTTGTTCCCCATTAGCTGTACCATCATGGTTGTCGTCAGCCCATTCATCATCTTCATCTTCAACGTCAAACGTCTTTCTTCGACCGGGAGGACCAGCATCTGAATCGTCAGAGTCGTCATCTGACTCCGGCGCTGTCTCCCTGATCCTTTCAGCACTCTGTGAGTCAATTCTATCTCTTGGGGTTTTGCCGATCCCATTTTGTACGTTGATATTTTCGTCCAGGTGCTCAAATATGTCGATAGTTGTCACAGTTGGCTGTTGTCCAGGAGTCACTTCATCGAGTAGAGGGTCAGACTGGCATCTCGGAGAATCTGAAGTTAAAAGATCGAGCACTGTGCGGTAAACTTCGCCAGTGACTTCCCCAAGCATTTCTGTTGCGAGTTCTGCAAGTCTCTGGTTCCGCAGCTCAACCAAGCATCTTTCGTAGTTTATCTTGATCACCACATTGGGCTGTTTAATGTCAGTTGTGAAATCAGTTCTTAAATCACTGGACGTTCTTACGTTCAGTTTTGGAGCATCGTATCCATGACCATTTTGCGTTGCTCCATTAACGAGTTTCCGTCTCTTTGACTTGGGACCTCCGCTCATGTCAAGCTGACGCTTCAAAGTCTTGGGCTGGTCTCTATATGTTCTAGAGCGTTCGATGACCTCGCGTTGAGCCTCGAGCTTTCCTTTAGTGACCTTTTCGCCTGGTCGAGGTTTGGTGACTTCGTCTTCGATCTCACGATAGACATCCTTAGGGTTCCGGAAGCTTTCGGGCCGGACTGTCTCGACGATTTCTGATCGAATCAGGCGAACAAGGACAGAGTTCAGGTGACTTTCTGATTCGATGAGGCCGTCGTGGGTTTTACGTTCACCGTTGGTATGTCCATTGAGCTTGGGCGCCCTCGACCCGAAAGCCTGAGAAAGATCTGCGATTCGGGCATGGCCCAGTTGCATCAGAGTCTGGGCGAGTTCCCGCTCCGCGATGCCATATTGATTCTCAATCACATTTAGAATCTTCCCTGATCGTACAAGGTTATAGCAGGCATCAGCATCGGCTTGGTAGTACGTGATGTCGGTATTAGCGTCTGTGTGGTGGTAAAGAAGATTTTGCTGTATCAGAACAGCGATGCCATTTCGTAAGTATCGCGGCGTGAGAGACGTGTGCTGGGCCAGTTGCGCAATGGTCGACCGGCCTTTTGTGAGTAGTGCATTCAAGATTCGCTGTTTGCGACGAGCAAGTCAGCCCCACAACCTCACTTGTATCCAAACAACTATGACATAAAACATTACATACCGAAGGAAGTTCGCCATGGAGATCATTAACTAGGAGAGCACAAAGCTCAGCAGCGTGTTTTGTCTGCCGTGGAAGGGCTGTCAGCTGGTTTGTCTTGAATGGTTGTCGAGCTGCTTCGACTCACAACGAGCATTGCTTGCTCCTAGAGATCCTCTCACTATCTCTAGAGCTTCCACACTTGCTACCGGGAAGTCATTGATTGACAAAAACCATAAAGAAGAATCGAGGGTTCGGGCAAGAATAGATCGAGAGTGGTTATCAGTAATGCTAGCTGTCAGGCTAAAGGGTGGAAAAGAAAACAAGAGAGCAAGAAGGCTGGGATGCTTTTTTTTTCCAGCGCAAATGCTAATGGATTGTTAAGATAATTTTTGCCTGCAACTCTGATGTAAGTCAGCAGCTGGTAGGCCTGTCCTCACAATAGGTGGGGTTCAAAACTTCAATCTATTCATTCTTTCCCTAGCGCCAAAAGTCAGTTCAAATGTCGCTGAAGTCACACTGATGAGCCAATGCCGCGGATGGAAATCTGGCTGACCGGACAATCACGTGACATTTTCTCTCGTCCCGTAGCCCGAAAATTAGACGGGACCTTTTCGACGAGGCACTTCTCTTGGAGATCAATTGCTTCACCTAGACGGCCGAAGGATCGCCAATTGCCTACGCCATCACCCGCGAACATGATCTCGAGATCGTCCCTTGCGCGAACTGCGCAGCAGGCTGCCCGCCAGGCCTGCCGCGTCCAGCGACGAACCTACGCCGCCGCTGCTTCGACCGGATCATACGAGACTTCGGATATGACTGGCCTCAAGGTTGCCTCGCGGGATGCTCACGGTCCTACTACTAAGCTCGCTGTTGTGGCCAAGGCCGGTACCCGCTACCAGCCTCTTCCTGGCCTTGCTGTTGGCCTTGCCGAGTTTGCGTTCAAGGTGAGAGACGAGAGCATCGAGTGGAAATCAAGGACTTGAGCTAATTTGCTGGCTCTATGTAGAACACCCAGCGACGATCTGGTCTTCGAATTACTCGCGAGTCTGAGCTTCTTGGTGGTCAATTGGCTTCCTCTCACTCCAGGGAGGCCGTTGTTGTAGAAGCTAGCTTTCTCCGCGAGGATCTGCCTTACTTCACCGAGCTCCTCGCTGAGGTCATCTCCCTGACCAAGTATACCAGTGAGTAAACATTCAACCGTACACTACATATACATCTGGGCCATACTAATGAGGATTGTAGCTCACGAGTTCCACGAGGATGTTGAGCGTGTTCTCCACGCCAAGCAGGCTGTCCTCAACGCCGACGTCGCCGCCACTGCTCTCGACAACGCCCACGCTATCGCTTTCCATACTGGCCTCGGCTCCTCACTCCTCCCCAGCTCCTCAACCCCTTACCAGAAGTACTTGAACGAGGAGTACATCGCCAGCTATGCCGACGCTGCTTACGCTAAGCCCAACATTGCTCTCATTGCCGACGGTGCCTCCCCCGATTCTCTCTCCAAGTGGGTTGGCCAGTTCTTCAAGGACGTGCCTTCAACCCCTCGAAGTGGCCAAACTCTCAAGACGGATGCCACCAAGTACTTTGGTGGCGAGCAGCGAACAAGCTCCAGTGCTGGCAACTCTATTGTCATTGCTTTCCCCGGCTCCGGTTACGACTCCACCAAGCCTGAGCACGCTGTGCTGGCTGCTCTCCTCGGTGGTCAGTCCACCATCAAGTGGGCTCCTGGCTTCAGCCTGCTGGCCAAGGCCACTGCTGGCACCTCCGGTCTTACTGTCAACACCTCCAACCTAACCTACTCCGATGCTGGCCTCCTTGCTATTCAGCTCAGTGGTCCCGCTGCCTCCGTCCGTAAGGGTGCTGAGGAGACTGTCAAGGTGCTCAAGACCATAGCAGGTGGCCAAGCGAGCCAGGAGGATGTCAAGAAGGCCGTTGCCAACGCTAAGTTCAACCTTCTGAACCAGAACCAGCTCCGACAACCCAGTATCGTCCTTGCTGGCTCTGGTATCGTTAACACCGGCAAGCCTTACGATTCTGCTACCATTGCCAAGGCTATCGATGGTGTTTCCGCTGAATCCATTAAAACTGTAAGAACTGACCCTACTTTTGTCAAATATTTATATAAGACTAATTGTTTCTTTTACAGGCTGCCAAGACTCTCCTTGAGGGTAAGGCCACCGTTTCAACTGTCGGTGATCTGTTTGTGCTGCCTTACGCTGAGGACATTGGTCTGCGAGTATAAATGGAGGTCCAAGAGAGAAAAGAACTTGTACCAACAGTTTAGAAGTCATGTGGGAGAGGCTGACCTCTTTGTGAATATGTGTAGTAGAAATCCTTTGATCCGTTTTAAGCCCCTTTGTTCTCCATCATCAATTTTACGTTACATGAGCTTTGTGTTGTATTGCATTCAGTTCTTTTGCCGACGTACGCTGTGGTAAAGAGCTAAGGGATCAGTGATAGCCTTACCAGTACCCGTAAGGGCCGCAATGTTGAAGGCAACTCGAGCCTCCTTTCGCACCAGGCTTAACTCTGGATTCCCGCCAGACATCCTGCCGTTGAAAACATTCGTATGCAACTCGGCGAAGCCAGAACCGGTCAAGTTACTACAGCCACTCATACGTTTCAAAACCAGTCGTTGCCCCAAACTTGCAGTCAGCATCGTATTCGTGGGTACACAAGTTGTATCACCATTACTGCGCCTACACCAGTATAGCCCCTCTGGTTTTGTGTGTGGCCATCCATTGGGGATTTGCATGTTTTCTGATGATAGGTACCTCAATAGAAGCTCAATGGATGTCACTGCAAGCGCTGAAGATTCAATACCCATGGATGCGGGTTATGCGCACTGTACAGTATCTCCACTGCATCCCGTCCCCAGCAACGCCCACTTTTATAGCAACAAGCGTGTAAGCTTTCATTCGTACTCCGTTATAAAAGCACGTTCACAACTAGACTACCTGCTAGGGAGAAAGAAAACAAATGGAATTTTGGTAAGGTATATCGCCTCGCTATTTCGCTGCAGGTGAGTGCGATTGTGCATATTGTGATTTGTTACCAATTGTTGAATTCGACGAGTGCTATAAGACATGATGGATCCTACTACCTACTAGAACACCCATGGATAACGAATAGCCTAAGTTATTGTTACTGTAGTAGGCTTGATGTCAAAGCTTAGGTTAGGGAAACCACTCACAAGACACCGCTTTCGAGCGAGATCCACAGTATTTTCAACTGTACCTACAGGCATTCAGACACACGACACTGGCCAAACATGACACTGACGACAGTTAAAGGTTAAGCAAGGGACCCATTGCCGGGAGGGAAAAGCCTTTCCGCGGCTGTCTGTCCCTGAGCAAACTAAAAGAGAGGGTTCTCGTCCAACAGAACAGCAACAGAGGAGGCGGCTAACCTGTACCTATACCCTTCGGCCCTCTATTAAGTACTGCCACTGTGACCTGACCTCTACTTACTGTGTTGTTCTGTCCTGTACTGTGCTGTCCCCTTAGGTAGGTACCTCGCAGAGTAAAGGTTCAGTCCCCAAGCCTCAACCACCAAATCGACTACCACCAAATCCTCGTCGCTCATCGTCTCGACTCTCCCTTCTAACCACGACTGAAACCCTCCTTTTCCGCATCCGCTCCATGCTCTTATTGCCCATTGCAAGGCAATTTTGACGGCACGCGAGCTGGACGACGCTCTAGATCCTTGTATCTGGTTTTCTTTTTCTGTCTCTAGAGACCCCGCGAGGTAAACCCACTCGAACCCCCTCGTCTTTTACTTTCTTCACCCGTTTTCCTGACAGCATTTTCGTTGGAGCCGCCTTTTCGCTTCTCCTCACACAACTGCTCGGCTTGGCCTCCCTACTATTCCTCTCTTTTTATGTTTTTTTTTAAACTCCCAAGCACACCACGCTCATCAGAATTCTATCTAGCTGATCAGAAACGGCTCTATTTGAATGTATGCATACAGTTACTAACCTTCTCAGCATTGAGTCAGAAGTGAGCGTTTGGCAACTTTGCTGTAGCTTTGACCTTGGCCCAACAGACTCAGCCCAGCTCCATAAGGCAGTCATCGTATCGCCCGACTATTTGTATTGGTCTCCTCAAGCGTTCTCGCAAAGTAAGTCGTCGCATTATACCCGTCTCCCCCCCTCTACCAAATTGATTTGGTATTTCCCCTTATCGAGCATCCCCAAACCCCACGATTGTCGTGTAATCCACTGTCGTCACGTTATACTCGCAGGACGTGGCCTCTAATGATAAACTGCTGAGCTCTTTTCCTCCCGCCATTTATGTTTGAGCAGAGAGACTTTATAGCGCTTAAAAGACTAACATCTGCGTCTATTTAGAATCACAAAGCCGCATCCCGTCCTTCTGCGATCCCAAACGAAACGTCCACAATCATCCCACATCGTCACTTGAGCTTCTTTCTGCTTATCTGAATGGTGGCCGAGCTTCGTAAAACTTGACTCTCATTTTAAGAACTTACATAACGACTGGAGCGTTTCTGAACATGCCCGTTCCGAAGAAGGATGGAATAGCTGGTGGGGGGTCTGGGGGCAAACAGAATGGTTTGTTGTGCAGCCGTTTCGAGCAAGAACTATCTAATCCTGGGTGATATAGGAGGCCGGGCTGCATTCCGAACCGATACTGCCATCTCCAAAAATCGATTCGGTAACGAGCGGGTTCTTCAACCTTGGGTCCCCGATTCGAACGATACCTTCAATGGTAGCCTTGAGAAGTCTAGTGGTAGCGGTAATTGGGATCAGTTCGCCGAGAATGAGAGGCTCTTTGGATTGAAAACCAATTACGATGAGAACTTCTACACTACCGCTATTGACAAGAACCACCCAGAATACAGAGAGAGGATAGCTGCAGCAGACAGAAAGGCGCGCGAAATCGAACGCAGTGCGCCCACGACTGCTCACGTGGCCGAGGAACGTATCATGGACTACGTTGGCGGAGATGATGCGGGTGATGAAGAGGACAAGTAGCTCTCCTTTTCCCAACCATTTCTTCGCATGGCTAACCATAAATCTCATACAGATACAGCGGTGTTCGGCGCCAAGACTTCCCACCTCTGTCCGTTGGGCGTGAGAACAAGTACACTCCGCCAGCCAAGCGGGCACCTGCGGCTCAATCTAGTGTCAAAGGTGCACCTATTGACCCTGCAATCATTTCTTCCCAAATCAAAGCACCGCCCAAGAAGCACACTCCGCCAGCCCCCGAAGAGTCTAAAGCTCAGTCCTCCGGCGCTATCAAGAACGGATCACTGTCGAAAATTGATGCGCAGAAAGTCCCGGCAGAAGTCAAGGTCACAGAGCCCTCGATCAATGACTCAAAGCCTGCTATTGGCAAAGCGGCCGAGACCAAGTCAAGCGATACCGCCAAAGTTGCCCCAGCTCCTGGAAGTCAGGCTGCTCCTGCTCCCAGTGCTACTTCCACAGTCGAACACGATGTGTTAAAAGAATTCAAGACATTCGCTAGCCAGCAACGGCAGAACGCCGAGAAGGCTAGAAGCAACAAAGCCAAGCAGGACAAAGAGGTCAAGCTGACAGAGTTAAAGAAGTTTGCCAACTCTTTCAAACTCTCAACCCCAGTCCCTACAGATTTAGTCTCCATCATAGCCAAGGATCCCCTCAAGCAACAAGAAATCCAGGCCAAGGCTATCAAAAATGCTGAAGAGGTGGCCAAGGCCAAGGCTACTGCCGTGACTAAGGAGAAGGTTGCTCTATCAAAAGACTCCCAGGCTAAAACCTCTGGTCAAGGTGCACCAGCCGCAGGTGGTGCATCTGCTCCTACCAGTGATACCCGAGCAGCCCGTGGTCCTGCCGGTGCTCAGCCTACGCCTGCAGCTGTGGGACAACCTCGCCATCCTGGTGCTCGCCAGCAGTACGCTCAGCAGCCCTATCATGGACAGCAGTATCGAAACAACCGTCCCCATGTGCCTCAGCAACAACAAACCGGCACTCTGGCCCAGCGATTACGCAATGTTGAACAACAAAAATACTCTCAACCTCCTGCAACCCATCAGGGACACACACCTAGTCAGGAAACCCGTGCTCCTCCAACAGGGCCAGCTAGTGGCGTCGAAGCTGGCTATAACCGACGCCTCAGCGGCAACCCCAGCCATATGGGTGCAAAGCTGAACCCGAATAGCCACGAATTCAAGCCCAGCCCATTCGCGGCTGCCTTTAATCCCAATAGCCACGCCAGTGCAGCCTCAAGTCCTCGATCTGCTGCTAACAATGTCGATGCCTCAACAAGCAGTGGCATTTCCGATGGTCAGCTTATCCGCCGTAAAACAAAGGCCATTGATGTCAAGAAATGTTACATACTGTCTCATATCCAGACCTTGACACTCCCTCAAGGGAGAAACTGGGACGAAAACGCCGGCCTGCGCCCATCCTTCGATACACTGCCCACCTGGCGGCAGCTCCAAGACAATGAGAAGCCCGAGTCAACGATGCATTTGACTTACAAGGAATATTTCGAACGCCAGCCATTTGGCGGTCCTGCGTTGGCTACCCCGAACCCTCAACATGTTGTCCCTCAGATTCCACATCAACATCAACTACCATTCCACCTCCAGCAGGGCGCGCACAACATGGCTCCTAGGGGCTCGCCTCATATGCCTCCCATGCAGATGCACACACCTCAGCATGGCCATGTTCCCCATCCGACATATGGAAACGACGATCACCGCATGATGCACTCAAACTCGGCTCAGTCTTTTGCTTCACCCCGCCTCGGCAACGTGCCTGTAGCCTACAATTCTCCGCAAGTACCATACAATCAGGCAGTATTCATGGGACCTGGCACGCCTCAGATGAATCAGTTCCGCAATTTCTCTAATAACCATCAATACATGGCTCCTCAGCAGGGTCAGATGGGTGGCCCGATGATGATGCCGCAGCAGTTTATACCTGGACCTCAAGGAATGGTTCCTGGCCCGCAGATGATGTATCCTGGAGGACACCCGCAATTCATGCCCCCTTCTGGACCTCAGCCAGTCCCTGGTGTTAATGGCTATCCCAGCCCTGGTCGTCCCGCGGCGCCGATGATGGCACATCAGGGATCACAACAAGGACAGCCCATGTATGGAATGAGCCCCAACGTGCAATACAACCAGCCTGTTTTTAACCCAGGTCAGCAAGCCGGTCCAAGTAAGTCATACTGACACATCGCCATGCAGAGAATTAACAAGCGACTAACGTCAGTGTAGTGAGGGGTGGGTATAGTAGCCCTGTGCCTCAACACTTTGGCACAAGTCCACAGCAGGGCCACCAGTATGGCGCACAGCACCGAGGTAGCAGTAACTATAGCAAGGGATATGGCGGCCAAGGAACGCACCAAACGCCCCAAGCTAACCACGCTGTGCCTGCCGCCAGCCACCCCCGACCGTCAGAGGCTTCAGAGGAAGCCAAATAAAATCCGAAACTCAACATTGGGTTTCCTCTTCGCCTTCACATAAAATAAAGTGCAGCACTTAGCATGGCTTTTCTGGGCGGCAGCCTTACCGAGATGGACCTTAACGCACTTATCTCGGAGTCTGAGCTCTTTCAAGACAACGGTGTGTGAATCATTGCGTACGAGTTTCAATATAGGAATTTCGTGAGACCTCGCACGACAAAGCTTAGATGAGAGGAGGCCTAAGCCTCGGATGGCCTCAGTATTTGGGCTAGCAAATACATCATTGGGTTGATGGGCGGTGCAGCTCGGTGGATGGGGTCAGCTGTGGAAGAGTTGAACCGACATTGATATTATCCATCTGCTATCATGTTGATTGGATGGCAATGGGGCTGGCAATGCTGTTTGGTTGCACCTTGGCAACAGTGGACAAGTGAGGTGTCGGAGTGCCCGTCTCTGTTCCCCAAGCGGACAAGCATTCGGGAAGCGTAGTCGAACAGGCTGGGCCAGTAGCCTAGTAAACTTGGGTACGGGGACACCAACACCAAGCAACTGGACTGGCAACCCTCGAAACCTGAGAGGTGACCTGGGCGGTGGTAGGTGAGGCCTAAGGGTGGTTTTCTATCGCCCAAGTGAGAGCGGACGTTTAATAGGGGAATGGCTCACTGCAAATCCGGTTTTAGGCAAAACCCAGAGCTAACTGCAATGCCACCATTGAGTGTTCCGGTGGTTGCTGAATAGTTTAAGCCTTCAAATCTTTGACAGTATTTGCTAAGAGTAGTGACAAATGGGGCAGCTAAGGAACCAGAGTGTGGTCTGGTTGTGAGGAAAGGGGTCGAGCAGTTAAGTTGAAAAGATCAAGCGACGCGACGCAAAGGCATTCACCCATTAACCATTGTCTTACCATTTACAACACAGCACAAACAGCCAGATGGTAAAATGAGACAAATGACCATGACTATGTTGGTTTCACCAGTACAAGCAGCTTGACGATGTGTGCGATAGTGACTATTTATTTACCCACCAAGCTGGACGTTAACAACTATAATTGGAGAGGGATACTTTGCATGTCAGCAGTTGAACGACTTCTCAGTTACGTTTGATCTTAAGGACCATTGCTCTTGAATAATATATGCGATGGCAGTGCATGAGCAATGACTACTTAGATACCTAGGTGGGTTAGCATTGGCAATTATGAGTATCCAATATTGTAGCTTGTCAGTGGCCAAGACGACGTCCGAAATGTGTTCTCGTAGCAGAGAAGAGGGAGGTCGATAACTTAAGGGGTACAAGGGTACTTAACCTGAGCTGTTGCACCAATTTACTGCCAAGATATGGAAGGCACCTACCTACTCCGTACCTGCCCTAGTAGGAGGTAGTGGAAAGGCTAGTACCTACCTACCTCCTACTTCCTACTTCCAATACCTCGGCTAGGTACCCTAGGGGAGGCAAGAAAACCACTAAACTTAGGACCTAGACATAAAGTGATGAAAATGATTAGGTAACTTGGCCTAGGTTTAGGGGACTCTGGCCTAAGTTTGTTTTGGCAGCTTCTTTTCAAGTCTCATGTTTTCTTGCTCCCTGAGGGTACCTAAGGTATTTACAGTTCTCACATGCATACACGCGCGGCTGGGCTAGTGGGAACTCACGCCATTCGTCACCCTGGCGACTTTTCAAACACAGGAGATGGATGTTAAAACAGGGGACGGGTAAAGAACACGGCTGAACATTTCCGGATAACGCCGATGTGAGTAAGTGCCAAGATCAATGAGAGAAGGAATACGTAAAGTCGAGTTAAATGTTACCTGGGTGAGAGAATAAGAACGATCTAACACGGATAACAGCCGATGGTTGTATCGCAACAGTTGACATTGTACAATATAGGTTTGAGAATGCTAAGCCTTGAGTATTACACTTACGTCTCGGTTCCTTTGGGTCAGTGCCTTACAGAAATACCTAAATACCTATGATATAATAAAGTAGGTAATTACATAGCCTGATAGGGGCCTAGAGCTATCTCCCCGAGATTTGGAAATGGCTTATTAAATGAATAACCTAATAGTGTATCTGTTAGGATTTCTTGAGCTTCCTTCTCTTTATTTCCGCCTTCTATTTAATAGAGTTCATCTTTGTTATTCCAAACGCTATGGCCAGCGACCGCAACGTTGCATTTTTATCCTTCCCTGTCGTAAGACGGTTAAAAGGCGTCTATTAACTGTCCATTCAGCCGTTGAAGGCTTGGAAATGCGGGCCCCCCTAGTAGATGATCATCAACAACAGACCTTGCCTTACCGGGGGAGTAACAAATCGGCTTTACCTGGCTGACAAGAGAAGACTCGAATCGCTGGGAGTGATCATAGATGGGCCATGGTTCAATGTCGGGTTTCCGAGTCAAACCCCCGCAATTAGCATAAGCACAGCGCGTACATTCATGTTACAATATGATGTGATGTATTGCTGTACTTTATACTAGTCTACCTTGATTAGTTGGATTGGCAAGAAGAGCATCTAGTGTCAACACCCGCTGGTGATCTATACAGGGTAGATGCAGAACGAAATGCTTGACGGTTGGACTCTATTTACTCTGTGCAGGTAACGCAATGGAACATTTATGATATTGAATAACAATTCGAAGGGGTCTACACCGCTCTCGTCTTTCAACACTCCCTGTCATGGAACCATGAATAAATTGTAGTGCACATTGAACTTATTTGTCCTTCAGTATCTCCGAGCTGTTGTGTGACTACAGGTCAAGCATAGCCGGCACTTCAAACAGTGTCTCACGTGCGCTACCCAAAGATATGTGGTTTTGAACCCTTGGAAACGATTCTCTAGAATTGCATTGGAGATGAAAGGGGCCATCGCCATTACAAAAATTTCATGTGAAGTCATATCAGATTTGACTTGACTTGCTCGAATCGCGATGACCCAAGTTTCGGGTTTAGAACCTCGGACAGTTTTAAATTGCTTTATTACGCGTACTTGTCTATGAATCTATCACAAGTATCCCTAACAGGCAAGTCATTAACGTCAACTTGATCCTATTGATAATCGTAATTCTCAGATGCATAATGTTAGTTATTTTTTTTGCTTCAGTGAGACGAAAGGCAAATTTAATCTCAGGTGAAAGGACTATCGTTGCCTGATCTGTCTTCCTTGAAGTCACTGCAGATGGCGCGTTTCAATCAGGTACCAGCCCAATCAATGCATTTCTAGGCCGCGGGTGGCTTTTAAAGCGACAGGGTAGAGCTTAGAATATGATTGGCTGAGGTGACCCTAGACCGTCACCTAGGCTTGCTTCATCCTTTGATCCTTGTTTGCCCTTTGACCAAAAAAAGAAGTGCGGAACTCGGGCCCTCAACCAAGGTGAAAGTTGAACCAATCCCTGCGATTTGACGACTTACACCCGTGACAGAGTATGCCTCTAGTCTACATAGATGATGTGCTGAAAGGATGACATTCGTGCTATCCGAAGGCGAGGCGGGTATTTCGGCGAAGATGGGCATAAAGAAGGATCGAAACAACGAAACAACAGGGAACGCCATTATAAACAGACATATCGGGTGGCAACAAAGGCGAGCAATAAACGGGCCGCATCAGGTCTCACATCATGTAGCCCGGCGCATGGCAGGCAAACACGGCATAAGAGATCTACGAAGCAAGCAGCACATGCAAGAGTGTTGAAGATGAGGTATGTGTTACGTGATGAAAAGCAGACGTTTAATTAGAGCACATGATGTATTCATAGAAAAAGCAGGACATTTAATAAAAGAGAAGAAAGAAAAGGGCTAGACCAACAACTCGTGTATCAGGTGTCGCTTGTTCCTTGTCCAGTAGATATCTGTCTAAACGCTTAAGAGGCTTAGTTAGAGACTTATTGAGCATGGTGATCAAAGAGTCTGTGCTTGCAAGAGCAAGGGCATGTGGGGGAGAGATCGGTTTCGAATTCTTGGCCCAGCCTCTATGTCAGGGGTACCACTTTTCTTTTCAACATCAAGGCTTTCTCCGACATAAGGTACCTACCTTAGGTAGGTACCTACACAGAGTACAATAGCATGAGGTCCATGTAACCAACGATAGCTACCTTGCTATAAAGAAACGGAAATGATTTATGGGCATGGGGCATCAGAAGTACCATGTCGTGACTACCTACCTAGGTAGGAGAATCCTCTGCTTGCCATTAGGCGCCGGCTCCCAAGGGGGTCTCCAGACACATGCGACATAGACGCCCACAGTCGAGACGCTTCCACCGCCAGTCGCTTCGCTCCCCGAAAATTGTTCCTGGCGAGTCAAGGAAATAGCGTCGATCCTAAGGGACCCTCCCGACTCTTGATGACACTTACTTCCGGGCTGTGTAGTTGGGTGTTCATGCTCTTTCTGTGGAGTTGGAGGCCCTGGCTCTGCGAGTCGCAAGGGGGGTAAAGACGAACAACGAGAGCGACTAATTCGCTCGACCTTTGCCGCGCTACGATTCAGGAGACCATTGGTTTGGATTAGTTAGTCAACTACTGTCAAGGGTCCGTCCCATTATTGACTCTGCTCTATGCTGTGCTGCGCTGTGTCTTGGCTTAGAGGCAGCCGAAACGAAACGACTGAAACATTCTGACCTGCCAGACCTGGTGGGTAAATGAAAGTCGTTGTGATCGTACGGAGTACTACATAAGAGGACCTTCCCAACCTCCAAAATCCGCTTTCCTTCTTTTCATCTGCAGCAACGCTCAGGATTCTATCTCCAGACGGTCCCTTTTTGGCTTCTTTCTTCTTCACTTCTTCTTCTTCTTCTTCTTCTTCTTCTTCTTCTTCTTCTTCTTCTTCTTCTTGACACTCCCTTGACGGGCTGGATACATTCCCTCACAATCAAGAAGCTTCCTCTTCACTTCTATCCAGTTCATCCTGTTTGTAACGGACACTGGAATCTTTTCTGAACGACAGCTTTCATCAACTCACCGACTGAACAACGTACAAGAACTCGGCCTTTGTGTCACCTGGAGCCTCCCGTCCGACGCCGTCGACCTGTTCGAGAAAACAAGATCGCTTAACCCATCTGTGCCCGCCACTGCTCGTCACTCCTAGTGTACAGTCACTGTTGTTTTCTCTGCTCCATATTCTTCACCTTGCTCGTGTTGGGAACTCATTGTCCCTCATCACCTTCTTTACTTTACCAACGTTGTTGTTCAATTACCCACAATCCCTTGATTCACTGTTCGACCACCGAACAATAACGACTGCAACAGAACCCGCACCTGTGGTTCACCATTCATTATCAGTTCACTTGAACAGCAAACAGCCCGGAAATTCTCAAAGGTCAAGCCAGGCTCCGATATAAAACCGCTTCAATCCTTTCAGAAATCTTTCATCCTGCAAGACTCATCACAAGGATTTACTCAAAGCAATCTCTGAGCAACACTCGACAGCAACACTATCGTGCCAACAACAATTTCTTTCCGAGATACCCTCGCACACTACTTTCATTTCTACCACGCCTTTTCAACTGCGACAAAATGCATTTCCCTTCTGTCGCTGCGTGCCTCGGTCTGGCTGGTCTAGCCCAGGCACATATGGAGATGATTTACCCTCCCCCCTTCAAGTCAAAGTCCAACCCCAATGCTGGTAGCGATGTCGACTACAGCATGACCGCCCCTCTCGATGCAAGCGGCGCCAACTTCCCTTGCAAGGGCTACCACTCTCTCTTTGGTACTAAGGAGGGTGCCTCGGTCGCGGACTGGGCAGCTGGCGGTTCATACAACATGAGCATCACCGGCGGTGCTAACCACGGTGGTGGTAGTTGCCAGGCTTCCCTTTCCTACGACAAAGGAAAGTCTTGGAAGGTCATACACTCATACATCGGCAACTGTCCTGGTGCTGGTACCACCACCTTCGACTTTAAGGTCCCTAGCGACGCTCCATCCGGCGAGGCTATCTTCGCCTGGTCCTGGTTCAATCAGATCGGTAACCGTGAGATGTACATGAATTGCGCTGCCGTCACTATTGGTGGTGGCTCCGGCAAGCGAGCAGATGCCATGAGCAACCGTCCTGACATGTTCGTTGCTAACGTCGGCAACGGCTGCACTACCGAGGAGTCGTCCGATCTCGAATTCCCCGATCCTGGTCCCGATGTGAGCAACGACTCCCAGAAGACTGCTGGCCCCAAGGGTACTTGTGGTAAGGCAGGATCTGGTAGTGGCTCCGGCTCCGGCTCCGGCTCCGGTGATGGTAATAGCGGTGCTGTTCCTAGCACTCCCGCTGACGGCTCCGCTGGCGGCAACAACGGTGCTGCTTCCAGTGCCCCCGCTGCCCCTACTCAAACTCAGCCTGCTGCTCAACCTTCAGCCCCAGCTAACGGCGCCCCTTCAGCGTATGTACCCTCTCCCTCTTCTAGTGGTAATGCCCCTGACTCACAACTTCATAGTCCTGGTGGTGTTTTCGTCACCGTCTCTCAGCCTGTTGAGGCTACTGGTGCCCCTGCTCCTTCAGCTCCCACCGCAACGAGCACTCTCTTGACTATGACCAAACCTGCTCCTGGAACTGGAGGCCAGCCTGTTCCTACTAGTGTTGGTAGCCCTGAGCCTGCTCCTACCACCCCAACTGCTCCTGGTACTGGTGCAGGTGAGGGTGAGGGTGGCTCTGGCTCCGGTTCTGAAGAGACCGCTGGTGCTGCATGTAGTGATGAGGGCGCCTGGAACTGCATCGGTGGAACCAAGTACCAGCGTTGCGCTTCCGGTCGCTGGTCTGTTGTTCAATCTATGGCCGCTGGTACAACCTGCTCTGGCAATAAGAGCTCGGCTATGGCCTTTGGTTTCGGTCGCCGACTCGCCATTCGTGGTCGCCAGGTCTAAGGCTATCTTGAACTAGAGCTGAGCTGCAATTCAGAATGCCAAGAGGAAGGAGAACAAAACAGAAGGAGGCATGAACCAGCATATACCTTGCTTGACGTTCTGGAAGAGTGGAAGGAAGGGTTCGGGAGTTTACATCTTCATGTACAATAACTGGAATAGGAATCAGACCCATGGATCTTTAAAAACACGTATTTCGACATGACTGTGATTGTTGATTGTAGAATATGCTCATCGCATGAAAGAGCTGATAAGAAAGCCATCAAAGCATACAGCCTGATGCACTCTTTGTCCAGTACTTGGAGTAGTCCTACTCAGACTTGTGGGACGGTGATACCAGCTGATACTATGTCGTGGGGAGAGCAATGATGATAGAACAGTAATGTATGTTTTACTACCCTACCCTAGCCTTAGTCAGCTAATGTGTGTCTTGGGGTTTGTTATGCTTCGCCGGACGGGAAGAGGCCGCCTATGACACGTAGGCTTAAACGATCATTTGGTAGCAGATCGTGGAGGTTGGAGACCACTTCTGGTGTGTTGTGTTGTTGCAAGAAGAGGGGCTGTGATGCCTACGTAGGTACTGTCCAGCTAGGTAGGTAGCCAGCATGACGCCAAAAACAGCAACATGCACAGTGTGATATGAACTTGTGTGAAAGGTTGTGATTGGTTAGCTATATCGTTAGACATTCATCAGCACCAAGATTGGCGCTTATTAGACAGTATATATACAGTAATCATTGAGGGTAGGTTTGTCTGGAACCAAAGCCTAACCTGGGCTGCTGGCGGGGCTGTGCTTAGTTCATACCTACCTTAGTACATATGTACCTCAGAAGCCCAGTGGAGTCTTTTGGGTGATGAGATGAAGCTAATAAGAGTTCAGAAGTACATATCTGAATTAGCTATCCAGAACCCGATAGTAAGAGAGATCAAGAGGTCATGGACCTGACTTTCTATACAAAATTGGCGTCCTGGTTGCGGGCGCTGGACCAAGGTGTTGGGATTAGTGAGCTGGTTCAGTCTGATACTCACTTCTGGAGACGCCTGGTCTAGCCGCTGGGTATCGAATGGATGGAACCCAGCACAACAACCCAAAGTGGGCTTTTCCCTCGCTGAGGGTCCCTTCACATCAATCGATCTGGGCGGCGAAAGAGAGCCTAGAGCCCCTCCTCCAACTTAGCCCAGTCAAGCCAAGCCTGCCTTATTAACCTCCACCACCCAGGGTTAGTTCATTACAGGCGACACCATCCAAACCTCACCTCGTCTCTTGTCTTGTTCCCGTCTGCTGTATTTTACACTCTTCATGACTGCGGCCCTTCTCGCTCAGTGACGGACTTCCGTCTTCAGCCACTCCTTCTCCCTCACCACGCGACAATTTCTTCATCCTTTGCCCACCTTATCTGTGACCCCTCCATTTGCGACATCTCCCCGCCTCGACCGCTACATACAATATCTTTACCTACCTATACCGTATCTCGAACATGACGGGCCCTGCCTCTCCTCAGGCCGAAGGCCCCACGTTTGCTCCTCCCCCGCTGCCTGCGGGCTGGATTGCTCAATGGGATGGCACAAGCAAGAAATATTATTATGTACAATTATCGACTGGTGTTTCGCAGTGGGAGGTTCCTACTGAACCAGCCAAAACGGGAAATACTCCAGCTCCCCAGGGCGAACATCCTTACGGCGCTCCCAAACGTTCGGAACTCATCACGCATCCTGATGGATCGCAAACTGTGCGCCATGCAGATGGTACCATGGAACCAATTATGCCAGACGGCACCCGAGGTGTAGATGGTCCCTCTGGTGAACGGGGTCTTGGAGTATGTCGTCTTGGCATTTCTCGATAGTGTTGAATTATGCTAACAGTCTGTCAGAGCATGGCTATGAACGCTTTGCTCGGCGGAAAGAACTCTGGTCATGGTGGTAGCAGCAGCGGTGGCCACAGCTCTAGTCCATTGGGCAATCTTGGCGGTCTTGCAAACCAGTTCCTCGGCGGTAGCCATGGTGGCAGTGGCGGCAGCAATGGAGGAAACAAGCCCTCGGGTGCAGGGAAGCTCGTTGGGCAACTGGCGTCGAGCTTTATGCACTCGGCTAGTCAGGAGAAGCCTCCTGCCCCCCAAAATTACCATGGCAGTTCCAACCAGAGCTCAAGCCATCACCAGGGAGGCCTCGCCGGGCAGCTTATGGGTGGTGTCGCAACTATGTTTGGCGGCAAACACGGCAGCAGTGTATGTTCACAACAGCAGTATGCGCCGTTCGCGCGAGACTAATCAGGCGATAGGGACAGAACTCCAACTTTGGCTATAGTTCTGGGCAACAGCCCCAACAGCAGCAGGGTGGTGGTGGAACGTACTCTGGCGAGGCACCAACCTACAATCCTACCAGCTCAGCTCCTTCGGCCCCTTCAGCACCCCCCGCAGCCGGTGTGCATTCCTATGGCTCTCCATCCCCGAACCAGCATCAACAGCATGGCTCGAACCAACAGTACGGTTCTCAACACCAACCTAGTCAGAATCAGACGTACGGATCGCAGCAGCAGCCAGGTTCTCATCAGCCTTTCAACTCGCATCAGCAACAGTCTGGCGGAAACCAGCAATATGGTGGTCAGCAACACTCTGAGCCAGGCCAACAGTACAGCGCGCATCAGCAACAGCCCGGTCAGAATGGCCCTTATGGAAGTCACCAGCAGTACGGAGGCAACTCAACTTTCGGTGGGAGCCCTCATGGTTCTTCGAACAACTCGTTCCCTCCTCCCCCCCCAGGAGGCCCTCCCCAGCATGGACAAAGTGCACAACAGGGACAACAATACTTTCCTCCACCCCCTTGACAACAGCCACATCAACCACCTTCTGGTACAGGTTATCCTGATGTTCAAGCGCACGGCGGCCGCTTTGTCGGCCCGCCTGATCAACATGCTCA
>JABFFB010000239.1:0-87673 GCA_013623555.1 Fusarium nisikadoi
AGTGTCACGCGACTTGAAAGCATATTGAGTTTTTGAGTTTTTCTTCAAAAAGAGAGTGAAGTCGATCGAATGCGAGAAAAATCTCACGCTGAAGAGTGAACACGCCAGAAAAAGTACAATTCGAGTGACGTACTGTACGTACCCACTAGCGTGAAGCGCTTTGCTGTTTTTGGGTACAATAAGGGCGGGTTATGGTTTGTCCGGGGCGGGAACTAACCAACCAAGGATAAGTCCCAATTGCGTGATCCAGGGATAAAGTGATTGCCGCCGATGGTCCGAAGTTAGAGCCCGATGGCCCAACTGTGCTCTTTGGAACGGCGACTTCCGGTCATAAGCTGAGACAGCTGAAGATTAATAGCATGATTGGGTAGCTGTATTATATTCTTCGATTGGCATATGTATTGCTAATGAATATCGAAATGGGTCCTGCTTCTGCCTCCCGAGACACCAGAACTTAATCTTGATGCCGAGCTTCCTAGCTTCACGTAAAATTCAGTTAGAAGATCCTATGAAATGATTGGCATGACAAAACACAACGTAGTCTAGACTCACTAGAAACTAACTGATAACAGCTACTCTTCCCGAAAGTATCAAGTTTAGTCTCCATGCAGCGGAAGCGCGGTACGATACATTGCAACCTCGCTGGTTGCCGAATTACCCTAAACTGCCATCCACCAAAAGTAGTACCTACTAGTTGCTTGATCTAGCATTTCTGTCCATTGAACATGTATATCGGCGTCTAATACTTTGAGAAGAAGAAACATATAGATATTTGACCTCGGTTATGATACAAGGTAGCATACATGTGGTCGGCGACCAAAATCTAGTCGCCGATGACAAGCATCGTTGTTACAAACTCACCAGGGGTCATCATGCACCACTAGGAAGAGTCGGCGACTTCTTTAATTATTATTCATCCTATGTTCGAAACTGATTTCAGCTACATATTCATATCATCCTCAGCAATTTGCAAGTTTGCACCAACCCCAGCCAGCCATCCAGCACTGGCCCCAGCACCTCCTTTGAGACAGTTACCACTGTCCCCAACTGCGAAAACACCACGTGTGCTTGTCTCTTGAAACTCATTTTCTAACAGAATTCTCCCTTCCGATGTCAGCTCCAGATCTAATTGTTCTGAAAAAGGCCCGCCAATGACCTCTCTGGGCTTATGTGCTATCAAGCCATACACTGATTCAGCCCCATCGGCGAATTGGACAGCCACTGATGAATTCAGATGTTGCAATGATTTGATGGGTCTGTTGTCTAATTTGAAGGCACAGTTCTTGGTCGCTATGATTTGAGGATGACGCTCGACATGTAAAAGGCCGTTAGTCAGGAATGTTATATCGGGGCTGAATTGGCGGGCGAGATGAGCTGATAGCACCGCTGTCTCAATAGAACTTGAAGCATCGGATGTGATGAGCACAGCAGCGTGATCAGTCACCCTTTTACTAATGTAGGGGCATTGTGATACATCGAATCTGTCCCATGAGTCAGGATTCGAGGTTTCGTAGTCAATAGAGGGCTTACATGTGCTCCCCCCAAGCTTCTTCATACCCAGGGATATCTGGAAGACAGTCACGGGTACTCATAGCCAATATAACCTTTCTTCCCTTCCAAAGTTGACCTGTAACGTCTTCCACTTCGAATATCATGCCTTTTTCACGAAGAGATGCAGCACTTGCGCGACTGAACATGACGGTCTTGAACTTGGTTTTGATCTCCGCTATGGTTTGTTCTTGTATAGACTTTGAGATCGTTTGGCTAACAGAACCCTGTGTAGTCACGCCAAGATTGTTTTTGCGTTCGGCACTGTCGAAAACGATGGCACTCCTTCGCGCACGGCCAAGAGCCAAGGCCGCAGAGAGACCAGCTGTCCCAGTCCCGATGATCAGAACGTCAAGAACATTGCGAAGAAAATGAGGTTCAATGATTTGTGTGCTGATCATGTGAGGAATCTTTGAAAAGGATGTTTGAGCTCAAGATGAATTCATATTGCGTGGAGAACGGAAATGAGAGGAAGAGGGGACACAGAAGGATTATATGCGTTGGCCCTCCAGGAGAGATAAGCGGATACTTTTCCGTTCTAGATCGATAGTTTCTAGACCAACCATTGGGCTACTTCCGGCCTATAGGGAGTTGGTGCTAGATCACAAGGGTCGAGTTTCTGACCAAGGAATCTTAGCGCTTCGAGGGATGATGTGAGACTCGCCAACAATCATGTTTACATGTTACGGACAATGAGATTTATGTAATCATACTAAACGCTTTTAACCAAGTCATAGATCACATACCCCCTGTAGATAATCTGTTGACCTAAATGATGGAAATCTGAGGCTGAAGTATGCATCCCTGTAATGCCTGCTGGTACTTCTCACTCTTAGCATCAACAGCCTTCTTGTGTGACTATCAGGTAATTACACTGAAGTAAGATCGAGAACCAGGGGTTATGAGACCTTCCACGAATCAAGATAAAATTGCCGCAGCGAGACCAATTCTTCTAGGTCGGCGATCTTTCAGAGAAGAGAAATCGCACCAACATCAGGTTCATCCAGACCGTAGAGCTCACGACACTTCCACTTCAGAGCCTCTACCGACTCTTTAGCCTTATGAAGTATCTTTATGCAAAATGGCTCCTCTTCAGACTGGCGGTACTGATGAGGACAATCTCGATGCGGCGGCGCGGCATGCCACTGGGCCTGCCGTTTTTCGAGATAGTTCAAAACACTCCACAAACACTCTTCTTGCCTCCCGTTTCCGTAAACCTCAGCCTTGACAGCCTTTTTAGCCAGATCTGCCCATTCAGAAGGGCCCAATCCCAAGCTATAACTTGTAGCCTCTTGAGAATACTCACCCCCGACTTCACTGAACTGGAGACGTTTCAGCTCATTTCTTTGTTTTGCCGCGTTGGCCTCTTTGTCTATGGACTCTAGAACGACCCCGTACTGCTGCCCCACTGACATGAGGAGTGTTCCTAAAAGTTGGATATTTTGCATGGCAGAGAGGTGGCTGGTCGGACAGATCTGACAGTGAGCGATCTGATTAGCTGTCGAGATGGTTCTGCGAAGGAACGGGAGACCTGACGGAAAGGAAAGTCTTTCGTTCTTGCAGAGATCATCTACTGTGAGATAGAAAGTAGCCAGACAAGAACACGACTGTGACGATGTTTGCGATTCGGGAGACACTGTGGCTACCGAGACAGAGGTTGAAGCTGGGGATTCAAGGGCCGGAGCGGTGCTTGAGCCTGATAAGACGTCTGATGTTGGACATGAGCAGTCGGTCCCTTTTCCCAACTCAAGATGAAGTCCGCCAAGTATCTCAGAGCTCAGGTCAGGCATGAGACTTGGAGCTACACAGGCATTCACGTCAACCTGACTGAACGCTTCAATCATTGATTGAGGTGATAATAGGGACAGGAAGGGCGTGTCATCTTGAACAGCTGGACAAGGTAGTGCTGCTGCCAAAGCCTGTCGACGTTTTGCAGGTCTGCCCATTTGCTTCTTGACCGAGTAGTGACAGTCAAGGCCTAAACCAGAGCATCTTCGACATGAAGGCCTCCCACCGTCACATCTTGACTTTCTTTGCCCTAGACTTGTTAGGCTTCGTTACCGGTACAGCATGAGAGTATATGGACGTACGACAACAATCGCAGGCTGACCGCCGAGCGGGGCTCGGAATATTCGGGTTTGTGCCGGAAGGTAATGCCATCGCGGAGAGATCTATATCGGTGAGATTGCTATGGGAAATTGTTTGAGAGTTCGAGGTGGAAGATGAGTTAGAGCGCATCGTGGACGGCAATATCATCGTCGGAGACTTTCCAACGTCGTGACTGGCGAGATGGAGCGAGCAAGGAATGTGGCGAATAACAAGTCAGACAACTCGCCGACAGACAGTCCCACTTTGAGAACGATGGCTGAGACATCTGTCCGAGATGCCAAAATAGCTCAAACAGACTTACTGCCAGCTTAGTGGACTTTAGACCAGTTCTTTTTGGCACTTTGCCTCCTGATCAAAAGCTTTCGAACGTCCTGAGGGTTGGGTTACGCATTATGATCTTAAAATAAGGAGTATAACTTATTCATTGCCGCTATTCCATCCATATATCCAATTTTGAACTACAAGAGAACGCTTAGCCCTTGATATTCTCGTTCACCCACTTCCAAGTCTTGATTAGTCGCTCGCGAACCAGTGGCTCAACGTCCCGTATTGAAGCAGAGACCTTCTGCGTTTGAGCAACATCGAATAAAGAACTCCCTCGATCATTCCTTACACTCTCATTCTCGCCCTTGGAATATGACCGCTTCCAAAGACCCAAAAGAGCCTGTGACGGATGATTGGCACTCTCGTCACCTAAAGCCTTCTCTAGGCGCTCAAGCCACTCTGATGATGAGACGATCTCAAACTCGGGACCCTCATTACTAACAGCCAGCCAGTCTAGCATGTCTTTCCAGGACGGTGTGATATGCGGGTTCAATACATGATAAATAGATGTCTTAGAATCTTTGGAGTGCGTAAATGCAATTTCGATCACAGATTGAGCAGCTTGCTCGACAGGAAGCCAATTGAGCACTTCATTTGGAAGATCAGGCAGACATCCCGTTATCTTGGATGTAGACAGCAATAAAGGATATGCCTCAGTGGTATTCCAGACCCCAGATTCATTGCTGCAGAGTTGCCCAACACGGACGATCGAGGTCAGAGGAGAGTCTTGTTTCTTGTTCGCTGCATCACAAACCTGTTCGGCTACCCACTTGGAGCGTGAGTAGCCTAGTGGTGAAGCCTCCTTAGGATCATGGGAGAGCGTCTCGGGAACTGGCCGAGTGGTAGAGCCGCTAACTGCTGCGATGGAGCTGACGAATATGAACTGTGCATCGGTCTCTTGAGCGAGGTGGATCAAGTTCTTCGTACTCAAAATCTGATCTTCGAAAGAGTTCAGTCGAAGACTAAAGTTGACCGTCCAAGCAGAGTGAATGATTTTCGTAGCACTGGTCGAAATCTCACGTAACTGCTCTTCGGAGAGTCCAAGATCCCTCTGTGTCAAATCGCACGGAAGACAGACGACTTTATCCTGACGTGGTTCTAAAGGTGGCAGAAATCGTTGGAAGAGGGCTTCAGAGACTCGTTTCTGAGCGGCAAATGGACCGTCAGCTCGGAGCAAACAGTAGATCCTATCAACCTTTGAGTCCTCCCGAAGAAGGTGAAGGATATGCGCCCCGAGAAACCCAGTCGCACCGGTTAGGACCACACGCGTGGGGCGATCATTGGGGTCTTGAACAACCTTCATAGCCATCTGGGCCAGCCGTTTCTTTTCATCCAGGGCTTTGCGATTTTGCCGTGCTTGAGATTCGACACCACTGGCCGAAGAAGATACACCTGGCCCTACCAGATTGCTAGTATCATGCGAGGCTGGATCAAAGTTACTGTACTTCTCAGCGAGAGCTTGCATGAGGTTGAGATATGACTCGTCGGGGTCGACGTTCAGCTCGCTGTCGCCTGAATTCGTTCTTTCCAGATACACCACAAGAGAATTGACGGTGCCTTGATCATAGATGACGTTTAGAGGAAGCTGGCCGTTCTTAGATGATAGACAAGTCTTTTCGAGCAACTTTCGGATTTGTATGCAAGAGATCGAGTCGACACCCTGGCGATACAAGTCTTGATCTGGTGCAACTTGCCGGCCGAGGACTTGCTCGAAACAATCGTGAACCGCTTTCTGAATCCCGCCCTCGGTAATCTTCGTGATCGAAGATGATGTGTTGCTGTAAGCCCCTTCGATCTCACCCGAGTACTTCTCTTCAGCTTGTCGACGAAGAATAGTACCTTTACTACTCTTCTCTAGGGGCTTCTTCCCTTGTTTGACAGGGACGACTACCAACATCGTCTTGTTGATTCGGGTATGGGTTTGACTGTCTGAATTCAATTTATCGATGTGCGGCCATACTGAATTGATGACTTCGTCTGCACTGATGTCGCTCGAGGAAGGGAACAGCAGCGCTCCAGCGTAGTCTCTTCCACCACCAAATATGAGAACATCCTGTAGCAGTTTGCTAGAAGCCAGCATGTTCCCCTCGATAGGTGATGGGTCAAATTTCTTTCCGTTTGCCAAGGTGATTTGCGCATCAGCTCTGCTGTGATAGCGCCATGCATTCGGGATCGATGGATGCGGTTCAAAGAGGTCAGAAGTGGCGTACGATCCATCCTCACGATTCGTCTTGATCAAGAAAGGCCAGCCAGGCTTGACAATAAGTTCCGACAGTCCATTTTCGCGTTCGTCAAATTCGATAAGGTCTGGATCATCAATGGCCCGGAGAAATTGCCAGTCTTTGTCGTTACCGTAGTCTCTGTGTGAAGATACCAAGAACCCACATTCTGCGCTTCCCATCCGTGATAGGAGATTCACGCCCTCGGCCACGAGCTTATCGCCTATCGTCGGGGGAAGAGCAGCGCCACCGACACCAACAAGGTCCATTGTCTGTAGAACTTGGATGCCCCCGTACTCTTCGGAGAGCATTTGGAGCACATACGGAACGGACGAGAAGTATTTGACGGGTGTTGGGCTGTGCGCGCGTGCAAAGTCGATAGCTCTGATGATATTGGCGCCTGTAATGGGCACCTGTCCTTCGGGGAAGAACCATATCGAAGCACCGCTTGTCCAGGCTCTCAGACAATCTGGAAATCCTCCGTGATAGAGGGGAGTCGTGGAAAAGGTCGCAGGTTTGTTCTTCCCGGGAAAGCTGTACAGGGCTCCCATCACCCCGAACTGCGTTTGGGGGATTGGCTTGGGCAGCCCCGATGAGGTCCCCGAGGTGTGACATATGTATGCTGTTTCGGAAATACCGGGAGTCTGTTCCAAGTCCAAATCATCCGTCGGCGAGTCATCTGTGTATGAAGGTATTCTGATGATCTCGATGTCGTTTGAGAGTCCACGCGCTCTGTACTCGTAAATGTCATCAACGAAAACATGTCTAATGCCTAGAGTCTCACAGAGATGCTGAACCGCTGGTGGTGCCAATTGAGGTCTGCAATATGGTCAGATTTGCGTATACCTTGAGGCTAGTGACTTACGCAAGAAGCAAAACAGTATAACCCAGGCGCATCAAGCCAAGCCATGTCAAGACAAACTCGGTGCTACTAGAGGATAGAAGTCCAATTTTCAAGGACTTGGGTTCCTTTGGCAAATGAGTGGAAAGTATCTGAGCGGCATGTTTTGATACGTCTGAGAGATGTCGAAATGTGAGGAGATGACGGAACACTGCCCATGTTAGCCACGCATTTGATGTCAAGGCTGATGCTCACCTTGAGTAGACTTCAAATGCGTAAATGTCGCGAATCCAAGAGCCGGTGCATCTGGATTCTTCTCAGCCTGATCATCAATCAATTCCACCACTGTCGTCCACGTTTTGGCCTTGCCGTCTTTTTGCTTCAACCTAGCAGCTTCGCCAAGCGTACAAGTAAAATAATTGGCATCTGCCATTCCACAATACTCGAACAGAAAAACACGCTTGATGTTGATAAGATGAATTAATAGCGACGTATAATTAACCACGTCTTCAATCCGTTTGAGCTATGGCATGAGACTGACTTGATTCTTGATAAATGAACCTGCTAAGTTGGCTTGCCATGGCCATCGGCCCCACTGAAGTCAACGCGTCATAGGTAGGTGCTTACCTATCTTATCTCCTTTATCTTATCTATTGTCAGCGCAGTGCATAACGACTCCCTGTCTAGTGCTACGTAGCACCATTCTGTGCGTCATGCTTCTCCTCCTCAGCCAAGCCATGGGTGCAAGGCCAGGATCATGCCACAATTGTAGGCGCGGACGCTTGAAATGTGACCGATCCATTCCCCAGTGCCTGAAATGTACCAGCAGGGGCCAAAGTTGTCTGGGCTATGGCGTTTTGTTGCGATGGGAGAAAGGTATGGCAAGTCGTGGGAAAATGGCTGGTGTGACATCAAACAACATGGGCAAGGTTCATAATGGAGAGACAACCGCGAGTCTAAAATCGCCCCAACCTCAAATCTTATCTACAAGACAGCCCTCATTCACAAGTTCTGAGTCAAATTCTCCTTGTTCGCTCACAGATCCGCTTGTGCAAGACCTAGACTGTCGATCGAGGAGATATCTGGGTTATTGTAGGTTACCTCCGCCCGCTTGACTGCTCTTCATACTAATCTTTTCGATGAAAGTCGCAAGTGATGTCTGCAAGGACTTCGTTCTCTATGACATTCCTAAACATAATCCGTTCCGCGACTTGATTCCGATGGCGCACCAGCAGCCCATGCTATTGCAGGCCATCATCGCTAGCTCGGCTTTACATATGTCCAACGCTTGCCAACGGCCACCAAGCTCTTCGAGCATCTTCACGGCGACGGCTTCGACCCAGAGCAGCACAACCTTACAGGGCTCTCTATCGCTTGGTCCATATACAGCATCCGGATCCCGCCCTGAGGCTTTCCATGACGCACTCAGGGCCAAGCAGCAGGCGCTTTATCTGCTGAACTCTGCTCTCGGAAGTATGGCTTCGGCGGACGTTGATGCAATTCTGGCTGCGGTACTTCTTCTCATCGGATTCGAGCTCATTGACTCCGGGAGAGGCAGCTGGATATTTCACATAAATGGTGCGAGAATGATAATTGAGAAGCTGATAGCATATGGCTCGGGAAAGGGGACCGCTTTCAGCCCTCTCCGCAGCTGGCTAGTATCAAATTGCCTGGTGTGAGTCGTCCTGCCCAGTTATTGATGGATCTTGGGTTTATATGAACTAGGTATGATCTTCTTGGGTCATCATTCGCGAATTCTTATCTACCGCACGGCGGTGAGCTGTCGATTATTACCATGTCGCTGCTCCAAGATGCAGAAGGGAACCATTGCTCATCATTTCCGGCAGCCCTCCTTCCTCTGATACAGGAAGGGGCTCGAATATTGAACATTCACGACGTTTCCATGTTCCTTGATACCTCGATCAATTCAGGACCGCACGATGCGCTTCAGCTCTTACAGGCTGCCAAGTCATTCGACCCGGCTGCCTGGGCCACCAATTTACAGACACGCTCGCCCGCTAATGATCTCCTCCATCGGACTATGGTTGCATGTGCACACCGGACAGCTGTATGTGTCTATATCTCACGCATAATTCTTGCTGTATGGCCCAGTACGGCATTGCCGGATGATCTACAGGTTCTAGCAGCCGAGATTATCACCCACCTTTCACATTTGCAGCCTGGAGATGCACTATTCACGGCGACAGCGTGGCCCGCCTTCATCGCTGGTCTGGAAACGGGTGACCTCACGAATCGTGCCTGGGTAGAGAGAAGATTCCAAGAGCTCTGGAAAATCGAGCCCTGGGGGTTTACCAGAGAGGCTCTGGGAGCCTTGCGGACAATATGGGGTAGGATGGAGAATGAGGTTCTCTTAACGAGCAACGATGACAAATTCTACGAAGAGGAAGAGAATTGGAATTGGATCAAGACGTTACGCAATTTGGGTACGGACTGGTTAATTGCATGATTAGAAGGCGACCCCAGATGATCTGCTATGCTGGCTAAAGGCCTTTAGCCTCTCAACTCAGACTCAACAGGCCACTATTCAACGACTCGTTAGCTGAGCTCGACATGTAGTGTCATGTATCTCTCAGACTACCGCCTCTGCTGCCTTGGGCCCTTTGCTGCTCAGCAATTGCCTCTCCCATGAGCTCAGTCCTCTCATCCGCGGTCAAATCACTACTGGCCTTAGGTACCTTACCCCAGATTGCCAGAATCAACAAACTCACGGCTGCAGCACCTACTCCAAACCAAAATGTGTTCTTATAGCTCCTCGCCAACCCTGCTTCCTCTACCGTTGCTGATTGGATGATGTCCGTCAAAGCGAGGACAAAGGCTACACCTAGCTGCAGCACAGAATTAATGACGCTGCCAGCCAGTCCCTGCTGTGCTGTAGGAAAGGTGGTCGTCACGAAGACTGTCATCAAGATCGTGGATAGATCGATTCCTATGGTGCTCAAGATGACCGCAGGAAACACCCATGCCCAATAACTTCCTCCGGGTGGAATCAGAGCTATGAGAAGCTGTGACCCTACTGCGCCCAGGCCGGAAATGATCAATAGTACACGTCCTGGAACCAGGTGCAAGATAAAGCCCTCTATGATGCTGAAAATGAGGCCTGCAACACCGAGAGGCACGTACCATGCTACCACCTGCAACGGACTGGCAGACATGACGTTCTGGAAGTAAAGTGTGCCATATACGGAAAAGATGCCCCAGGTGCCGTAGAGCAGAAAGAGGGCCAAAAGGAGAGGGCTCATGCAAGGGGTAGTGAAGATGGAAGCCGGCAGGAGAGGATGAACAGCGACGCGCGTTTCAATGTAAACAGCGGCAAGGAGTGACAAGACACCAAGTGAGAAACAGACTGGAATATACGGCGTTCTCCAACCAGAAGGGGCATGTGCTGATTGCAAGATGGAAAACACGACTAGGGTGAGGCCAGAGACGATCGTGATGGCGCCAGGGTAGTCCATTCCGACTTTGGTTGGGGACTGGTCCTTGGCTTGGGGGCACGGAATGGACAAGATTGAAGTCATCAGCGTAATTGCTGCCAGGACAGCGCCCATCCAGAAGTAAAAACCCCAGCGGGTGAATTGGCCTACGATGCCTGCCATGAGAATGCCACCGAAAAAGCCAAACACCGCTGAAGTGCCATATACTGCAAAGACGAGATTCTTTCGTGGCCCAGGACGATACAAGGAACCCATAAGCATGACTCCTATAGGCAAGAAAGCGGCAGCTCCTAGCCCTTGCAGAGCCCGGCACAAGTCGAGCATCAGCGGATTGATGCTGAACCCGGCTATTATACTCCAGACAAGAAGCCAGGCAAGACCCCACATGAAGACGGGATACCCTCCCCACATGTCGCCCAGACGGCCAAAGACTAACAAAGTGCTGGCGATGACGAGGGAGAAAGCAGTCGCTGGCCATACGCTGGCTGCTTGCGGGATGTTGAGTTCTCTTATGAGCGTTGGGAGGATGACGGTGAATCCCGAGACGAAGTATTCAGTCAGGAATTGAGACATGGAGATGCTGAAGACGAAGATTATCTCGCTCCAGCGGGTTGTGAAGATCGGAGGGCGCTCGCGGCCGAGACGTTCGATGCGTGCTTGGAGGGACTCGTCTACTGCGGATGACGATGCGGTAGTGTCGTGGAGATCCGGCGAAGGGTTGCTGTTTGGTGAAGGATCAACACCTCGACCTACAGCCCTGGGGCTACATCCTCTTGACAGGATAGTCGGCGATGCGGAAGGATCGCTGGGAACCCGCTGAAGCGGCGGTGGAGGTGTCGGTGATTGTATCATTGTCTGTCAGATAACGGCCCCTAGGATATGCAGATATGTGTACGAGTAGTGGCAGGGCTATGAAATGATGCGTGCAACAGGTCTTAAACGATTTCGTTTTGGCAGAATTGTCATTGCATTTGTAATCATAACGTATGGAGATGAGAATCTGCAGAGCATGGATACTTGGGAATGGTCTGAGTCTGCCGCTTAGACTACAGCTCCCGAGGATTCAAAGTGCTAACCAGATACTGGCACACATGCGTGCCTGTACTTGTTTTGCGCAGCCATCTCGACAGGTGGCGTTGTATCTACCATTCTTGCCACTTATCTTCACGTTCCCTACTAACAATTGAGCATAAGCCATCAATTGGATATCCCTAGCGGCCCATCGGCTACCATTAACTATTGCTTCTATGTGAAGTTTACCGGTAAGGCGGCAGTGGATACCACGCTAATGCACGACAGGACTCTTGGCTGCCCATATCAGGTTAGCAGCGGCCGATCTGCTGGCATCTGATTGCTTCGAGATTCATCTGCGCGAGATACGGCAAAGGCTAATTACCTACTTGTCTATCTGTACAGAGAATGGAACAATAATTACAAGCATCAACATGTTTGATTAGAAATCTAGGATTACTCAGCAGTCTAGTACAAGATGTATATCTCGCAATCCCATGCCGGCGTCTATTTCTTGTGGACTGCCATCTCGTCTACAGCCTGACTCTATGAAACAAGTCTTTTCTCCTTCTACACCCCTCACTCATAATGCCACCAGTGATCCATTGTGTCCGCCATGGACAGGGCTTTCACAATGTTGGTGCCGGATGCTATAATCTTCCTGATCCTCGCCTGACTCCCTTGGGTGAAGAGCAGAACATGGTATTGCGAGAGACGCTTTTCTCAGACCAGTCAAAGATATCTCTTGTACTTGCCTCTCCTCTTTGCCGAACACTCGAATCTGCCTACCTGGTGTTTCAGCCGGCCCTCCAGGGCACCAGCAAGTGTCACCCTCAGATCATCGCCATCCCTGACGCTCAAGAGACCTCGGATGACCCGTGCGATGTTGGAACTGACCCATCAGTCCTCCGCAAATTGATGGCCGAGAGTGACTGGCCTGTCGACCTATCTCTAGTCCAGGACGGCTGGAACGTCAAGGCGTTAGGGACTCGATACAGCCCAGAAAGTAAGGCCATTGCAGCCCGTGCCCATGACGCCCGCATCTTCATCCGCCAGAAGATCCGAGAACTGATCGAGCAAGGCGATACGGACCCTGAAGTTGCTCTCGTAACACACGGCGGTTTCCTGCACTATTTTACCGATGACTGGGAGGATTCATGGCTGAACCCTGGGACAGGATGGAAGAACTGCGAGACCCGATCCTACGTATTTGAGCGAGATGTGATGAATGATACAGAAGCGAGATGTGATGAATGATACAGACGTTGAGGCTAGGCTTACTGAGACGATGGAGAGTCGATTGAGAAGGGGAAAGGGTAATCCTATGCCAGCTAAGGAAGAGCAGGCGGTGCTATTTGAACAGGCAATGGAGAGTTGGGAGAAGCAGGGACTGCAGAGACCCGATAGAATAGGAGCGATTGGCGAAACGAGTGTGATTGCATAATAGGACTATAAATATTAGCAGTTGTATTGTCAATATGAGGATGGACTGCTTGACCTGGTTGACTCAGAACCGTCACTGCGGGACAGCACTCTGACCAAGATATCGAGGGCAACCTCTACAGTTACAATGAACTGGGGAAAGTTTTGATTAGGATGTATAATTCAATTCTATAAGCACATTTTTGTATTGCATTAAATCTTATCACTCTGCCTAGAATGTTTCACTCTGGCATCATTGATTCGGCTTTGCAAGACGGCGAAAAAGAGGAGTATCAACAACGTCATCGACTCAACTGGCGAGTTATGACTGGATCTCTACGCGCTCCGCACAAGTTACACCGCAGCAAAACACAGTCTACCCCTCTTGTCCGAAAACATCAAAGTTAATCTTGTTGAATAACTATTTTGTTTTTCTTTGTCATGGAGCGCTCACAATCTGATACTCTGCCTCTGGCGAACTCTGTCCAAATTCCTCAGCTTGGATTCGGCGTGTACTTATCCCCACCTGAAGTTTGCACCAAGTCATGCCTCACTGCACTTGAAGCTGGATATCGTCATATCGACACGGCGCAGTACTACGCCAATGAAACAGAGGTCGGGCAGGCTGTTCAAAAGTCAAGCGTCGATCGGAAAGACGTTTTCTTGACTACCAAGATCCTCGAGGCGGCTGGCTCCGTGGACGCAAGCTACACAAAATGCATTGAGAGTATAGAGAAGCTTGATCCTGAGAGCGGCTACGTCGACCTTTTCCTCATCCATAGCCCCAATAGCGGCACTGCAAAGAGAAAGGAGATGTGGCAGGCCCTGGAGAGGCTGTATGAGGATGGAAAGGCAAAGAGCATTGGCGTGAGCAACTTTGGTATCAAGCATATCGAGGAGCTGAAGCAATTCGCCAAAGTTTGGCCTCCCCATGTCAATCAGATTGAGGTACGTCGCCGAACAATGCACTACGTAAAGTACTCACAGGTACATCAGTTACATCCTTGGGCACAGCAGCGAGAAGTAGTGGACTACTGCGAAAAGAACAACATCGTAGTAGAAGCCTATGCTCCTCTCGTTCGGAACCAAAAGGCGGACAACAAGACCCTTAAAAGCATTGCCTCAAAACACGGCGTCACAACTAACCAAGTTTTGATCCGATACTGCCTTCAAAAGAACTGGGTTCCCCTTCCAAAGAGCGATACGCCCGAGCGAATCAAGGCTAACGCAGATGTTTTCGGTTTTGATCTTGATGACAAGGATATGAAGGTGCTGGATGAGCTAGACGAGGGCGCTGCGGGTGCGATTGTGCAAGTGGTGGATAATTATTGAATGCAGTGTAATGTCACTATGTGATAAAATTGGGCAACAGTTTCAGGTGTTGGATTGCGGTGCAAGGAGGGGGAGGCGAGAGGTCACACTGAATCTTAACTTGAACTTTAGATCCCCAGATCTGGCTCATCTCTTGCATTGTAGATCTTGTACAAACGAGTTCTTAGCTTCTTATAGAGCAATGCTTATACGCGTCATTGACTCGGATTCACCTCAGGTACAATCTCGATAATCATGATAATCTTGTCTCATATTTCGGGACCAACGTCGTGGCGTTTACAAGGTATAAAAGCCTCACCGACACTCTACATGTAACACAGCATTCAGGTCGTATTTGCTTTTTCGCATAACTCCTACCTTTGAATACAGAACCTGAATGAGCGTGTATAATGTAAGGGATAAATAATACTAAATAATGACTTCACATACTTGGGTCATGACGTGCACGAAGCTCACCCTAACCCCTCTTTCGCCCACTCCATTCATCCAGCCAACGACACTCAGTCTCATCTCTTATCACAAAGTCACAATCTAAGTCTGCAACACGACAAAAATGGCAGACAACGCAACCAGGCACAATGCCTATGCAACCCTCATCACCCGCGACTCCTACCTCCCCGGCGTCATCATCCTCGCCTACACCCTCAAGCGCAACGCCTCAGACTACCCTCTCGTAGTGCTCTACACGCCTAACCTCCCCAAAGATGCGAGGCGCGTTCTTGAGCTTGAGGCGCCGAAATGCAACATGATCCTTCGCGAGTGCGAGCATCTTCTTCCGCCAGAGGGCATGAAGATGACGCTCATCGCTGAGCGGTTTGCCGATACCTGGACCAAGCTTCGCGTTTTTGAGCTGTTTGAGTATGACGCTGTTTGCTACCTTGACGCTGATATGGCGGTGCTGAATAACATGGATGTTGTGTTCAATGTTGAGACGCATTTGCCCGATGATTGGATTGCGGCGAATCACGTTTGTGTTTGCAATCTTGATTCGGACTCTTGGGCCCCTGAGGATTGGAGGGCGGAGAATTGTGCTTACACGCCGCTTGAGCATCCCACTGCTCTGAGAGAGCCTCTACAGCCTACTGAGACGTCGCCTTCCCCTCACAAGCTTCTCAATGGTGGAATGTTCATCTTTCATCCTTCTGAGGGGCTCTGGGCTACGATGCTGCAGGTTTTCAATACTACGCCGCTTCTTTCCTCGTTCATGTTTCCAGACCAGGACTTTTTGGCATTCTTCTTTGAGAATAAGTGGTATGCACTTGGATGGCAGTACAACGCTATCAAGACGATGCGGTATTGGCATCCCAACATCTGGCGCGATGAGGAGGTCGTCTGCCTGCACTACATCGTCGACAAGCCCTGGGCAAAGCGTGTTGGGCTGGATGGAGTAGCTGGGTACAAGGGCCTCGATGGGGTGACGCATTGCTGGTGGTGGCAGCTGTATCAGTATTGGGAGGATGAGAGGACTTCTGATGGTCGTGGTGGAAATGAAGCCATTTCTCTTCTGAAAAAGTTGATCGCACCAGCGGACACGATGGAGGGAGGGTTAGGGTATCTACAGGTGGGCTTGCCTGTGAGAGCATGAGCAAATGGAATATTTCTGGTATTCAGAGCGTAAAATGGTGAAAAGAAAGAAAAAGAAGCAGAGGAAATTGAGAGCTACATCAAACGCTACGAAGCAGAGTCTCGCCAGCAATAGCATAGACTTTAGATACACGAATACACATGACTCTCATGAGAAAAGAATAAGACAACAGAATAGATTTCATGATCATTCACATCTCCTTCGAGATAAAGTTATCCACTTTCAAGAACTAGATTACTCAACCTCCATCCATGTGGCTTGTAGCTGCATTATCATTTGCCAATCACCCATCTTATTTGCATCCGCCATCCCAGCGTGCATGTTGTTCATCATGTTCGCCGCCGTGACCCCATGTTCAGTCTCATAGTATCCAACTGAACTATTACCATGCAAGTACCCGTCCGTAGTACCACTGATAGATGCCATGCCATTCATGCCTTGGTACATCAAGCTCAGTTGTCCCTGTTGCATGGCCTGCATTTGCTTCATCATCTGCATCTGCTGTATCATCTCGATGTGAGGGACGGTCGCGTTGTACACTTGCACACGCCTAGATCCGAATGCTTTGAACTCGTCCAGGGCTTTTTGTGACTCGGGCGTTCCAGGAGGTCCGGCGGCACAAGCTGCGAGCCACATGTTGCGCATTCTTGGAGACCACAGCTGACAGATCAATGTACGCTCATCGTAAACGTCCTTGATGGGAACGGAATCTCCCAAGGGAGTATCGGCCACAAAGTTCAGCCAGCAGTCTTGACAGGCCAGGGCCTCTGGGTGTCCCCACCATTTACTCTGGCCTCTATTCTTAATACCTGGACATGCCGGTACTCCAGCCCATTTCTTGATGTAGTCGGAGTAGTGACTGAAGACACCTTTGTCAATAGCTTCGGCAAACTTTGTGATGAACGCTCCCCATCGAGGAGTACCTGGACAAAAGTTGCAAATAATATCGACAGTCTGATCGCGCTGGGCAGGCTCGAAGAATCTCTCGAGGCCAGACGTCTCAACAATTCCCTTATAGCAAGCCTCGCAGACATCGAAGTCGGCACACCCTCCAGCGACTGTCCACCAATTGCCACGTACAATGCCATTAATGGTGCATGGTACAAGACCAGATATAACATTGGCAGCGTTCCAGAAGACGTCAAAGTCTCGGCGATAGATGGCTGCCTCGAGCGCAATGCTCATGCTAACAGCTGTGTCAGTGAGCTTGCACTTCCATCTCTGGCCAATTGACTCAACGAAGGCGTCAAAGCCCTCTGCACGGATATGACGTTCGAACTCGTTGCCAAACGGCGTTAACGCGAGTTTATCCAGATAACATGCCTCGCAGATAGTCATGTCTTTGATCTTGCGACGCGGTAGCATCCAATGTCCACTGTTGGACTCTTCATCTTTGCCTTCGCATAGTGGAAGATTAAAGCGCACCTTTGCGGCTTCGACGAAGCCGTTCCAGTGATTTTGCTTTGCCATCTTGACCGCGATTTTGGCGATGTAAGGTATGCACAAATCACACATCCACTTTTGGTCCTGTCCTTGCTCGTGGCAAGGTTGGAAGCGAGGCTCGAAGGGCGTGCCGACAACGTGATCCTCATAGCAGGCATCGCACGATATGAACCCATCGATGTCATTATTGACCATACCCCACCACTTGATCCCGTCAGCAGCAGTTGTCCAGACCCTACCCTTGCATGGTTTGAGAGTCAGGCTCTTCTCCATCCATGCCTGTAGAGGTCTGACGTCGTTAGTCTGAAGAGCCTGCGGCCAGAGCACCTCTCGTGTGCGAGGAGACCAGAAGCCGCACTTGGATTCTGTGCCCTCGGGCGAATGGTACCTCTCGAAGTGGCCCACGAGATGTGTGTTCTGAACATAGTCGGCATAGCACCTTGTGCAAATGAGATACTGTGGCACAGCAATGAAACGATACCAATCAAGGGAATAGCTCACGGTCCTATCTTCGGGACAGTATGGGAGAGTGTCGCTGGACATACCAGTAGCTTGGCAGGGAGGCGGTCCGCGAGGGCCATCCTGTCGTGCGGTCGAGCCAGTACTGGGTACTGTGGGGGGTTGTCCACTGTTAAGGACGTTGAGGTTGCTCATTTGAGCAGAGAGAGAAGCGACAGGATCTTGTTGATAGCCATGAATAGTGGGTTGTCTGGGTACATCATTCGTATTTGCCGGTGGAAGCTGAGAGTTTCGCAGTTCGGGAGCAGGCTGGTATGGCTGGTATGGCTGGAACTGCTGGCCTTGAACCATTTGTGGGAGGTTTACAGGCACTTGTCCATGATTGATCGCGCCAGCTGTGGGCGGCGGATTAGGATGCGTCGTATAATGCTGAGAAGTCGGAGGGTTGGTAGCTGCGACTTCAGGATGCTGCACGTATTGTGCCGGTGGAGCCTGCTGGTTGACCGGTGGACTGTACGGTTGGAATTGGCTTGGTACTGGGGCAGCGACAGAGTGTACATCGTGCTGCGGTTGCTCCAGAGGTGGTGGAGGCGGGTAGCTGTTAGCCTGGCCTGGGGGGGCAATCGGCTGGTCACCGCCGGGTGCACCTCCAGTCTGAGTGACTTGCGCCTGGTTTGGTGTATGATACTGCCCCTGGGGTCCAGAAACGCCTTGAAAGGGCGCCTGCTCATGCTGATTTGCTGCCGGCGGGCTGACTAACTGCTGTGCTGGTGGATTTTGGTGTTGCTGGTGCGGTGACTGTGCTGCAGGAGGACTTTGTGGGTGGCTTATAGGAACACTCTGGGCTGGCGGGACAGGTACCGTATGCGCGGTCGGCGGTATCCCCGAAGCCGCCATTGGGTTGTATGGAGCAGCTGCCTGCTGTTGCGGGTACCCTTGGGCAGGGTGACTCTGATAGAGCTGCTGCGGGTTCTGCGTAGCACTAGCTGGGGAAGCCTGATATGGTGATGCTTGGCCAGCTTGCTGGATCGCTGTTGGGTCTTGAGGATTGGCTGCACCAGCTTGTTGGTGATACTGTGGCTGCTGCTGTTGAGCAGGAGAGCCATGGCTGGGAGGACCAACGGGAGGACCAGACTGGGGAGCTGTCTGCGGTGGAGGTGGGGGCGATGGCAGTGCCGGGTTGAATGAATTACTTATGCCGCTCTGTTGTGGCCATGATGTCTGTTGTTGAAGCTGAGGTGGAGCACTCTGGTGCTGTTGATGCGGCGAAAGCGCTTGAGGAGAGTTCTGGCCGTACCCATGTGAGGCGGCAGAGCCCACTCCTTGTGAAACAGGTTGATGGACAGGCGGCCCAGGTGTAGGTTGATACGAATTGTACTGCTGATGGTGCAAAACAGGTTGGGAATATGGCGAAGCACCTGGTGGTGATTGGACCAGCGGCTGAGGCACTGTGCCTGGTACACCTGCGTGAACATTCGCGTGCGATTGCTGAAACCCGATACTGGGATGCTGAGCAGCCTCTAAACGCTCTTGCCAGCTCAGGTGAGGTGGTTGACCAGACGCACTTGGTTGTTGAGACGGCGACGTCGCTGGCGCTGCTTGGTGCTGGGTTGGAGGGTAGCCTGGAGCAGCGGCCGATCCGCTCTGCTGCGGTGTCGGCGGCGCCTGATTTGCATACGCTTGGTGAGGCTGAGTTTGGCCATAGCCTTGCTGGAATGAGTTTGTCGGGCTCAAAGATGTTTGCGTAGGATGCTGGGCGGGATTGTACGTTGGCTTCGGTGCCTCGCCAGTGTATGACGCGCCAGAACTTGGCGGAGCGCCGGAAGGTGAGGAAGTGGGGTACTTTGACTTGATGTTGCTAGCGAGATTTCCCAGGATACCTTTTCCAGACTTGAACAAAGATTGAGCGGTTGATTGCAGTTGGGCTTGAGTAGAGAGTCGAGTCGCGAATTGAGCGGCCTGTTGCTGGTACTGCTGCTGGTGCTGCGCAGCTGTTGGTGGGGCTGCGACACCGTAGGTCGGCGTCTGGTAGCTGGGCTGCTGGCCTGGCGTCTGCTGCTGAGGATATTGACCTTGCGGTGATTGGCTATGCTGGACCTGAGACGATTGCGCAGGTTGGTTCACTTGGTAGTGGCCTGGCGGAGCCGGGGACTGGTAGTTGTGCTGTTGTGCTGCTGCGTACTGCTGAGGCACGCCTTGCGGTGATTGCGCATATTGTGTTGGAGGCGGCTGCTGAGTTTGGTAGGCCTGCTGCCCGTGGACCAGATGAGGCGATTGGTAATTCGGCTGGTGGCCGGGAATATATTGATGAGGCGGAGGTGAAGAGTATTGTTGAAGGTGAGGGGATTGGTGAGAGTACTGCTGCGTTGGTGGTGGTGGAGCTTGGTTAGGCACACCCGAGCCAGGTGGCACCTGGTAACCGTTGTACGGCGGAACATTCGACATCTTGATATCACAGTCCTTAAGAATCGCTTTAATAACTCTTATGACGCTATTCACATATACTTCCTCAATTTATTCACAGAATCGCCAAGCTTCACTTGTTTGATGGGGCAGATGACGGTTAAATATGACTCCTCACGGTCAGAGTCCAGACCGGTCCACGCTTTCAGCTGAAGCATTAGTCTCACATTGACGAGGCACAAAATACCACCAAAGAACGCCTTGTGAGCCCAAAGGCCTACGCTTAGTGGTGCTTCGGGGTTATTTTTGTAACAGCCACTTCGCTATGCTTACTCTAAAAGCCCTATCGGGCGAAATTATGCTTAATAACCCCTCAATCCAAGATGCCGCCCGCAATTAGGTACATAACGCACCGAGCAGAAGGGTACCAATTTCTCTACTAATTCTTTCTATCCCGTTTCCATATTCCCCAAGAAATGCGACATGTCAAAGGTCGGTGAGCTGCCTGGGGTAACCTCAGACCAGCCTTGCAAACAAGCACCAAGCACTGAATCTCCAAGTCCCCCATCTCGTCCGTTACTGAAGGTCAAAATTGCTTCAAAGACCTGCGTAGTCTGACCGATCTCCACGCGCAAATTAAGCTCGAGGAAGAGCACCCTCGAGTAGCATAGATATCGGGATCCTCCCTGTTGGACGGTCTCCTTGGCCAATCGCGCTGTCGACTGGTGTCATTGGTGTTTGTTCAACTCGGGGACAGAGTTCTGGTGTTCGTGTAGCTGCGCTTTGTTGTACTTTCTCAAGGCTATTTCGCTTATTCGACACTGACTTGGCAATATAACATGGTGTTCCTTCTATCCCAGGAAGACGTTGACATGATTCGGGAGTCAAACCTCTTCGGACTTTTGCTGTATTTGAAGTCAGGTGAGCCGGGGGAGTCTCCTCATCCGAATCATCCCCAGTGAGATCGATCACTTCAGACCGTGCGTCTCCATGAGGTTTTTGACCATTGATTGCCGTAAATCCCTGTGGTCTCACACGCTGTCGAAGAACCCCCTTCGTGACCAGAAGTTCCCTCACATCACGCGCAAAATGGCACGAGACACCAACAACGTAAAAGAGCTCACCATCTTCGTTATTTTCCGTTTCCAACTTGTAGTGCATATTTCCGTATTCAGTCGTCAGCACATTGTAGAGCTTGCTAAGGGAGCTGATCTCTCTGCAAGGTATGCGTGTGCGGAAGTCCGACATTTTCGGGTTGCATTTGCGGAACGCGTGCCATGAGTCCAGTGACCCGACCTGTGGGCTTTAAATAGGAAATTATTGTGAGTGATTTGGTGTTTGTGTGCTTAGAGACCTGTGATTAAAGACTGACCGTTTGTGTTCTCTCAATTTGTTAGCAGCTGATTCATTCACTGACTGGGTGTGCATCACCACGTTTGAACAAATAGGTCATCATGTGTCTGCTTAGAAGTATTCTTGTAAATATTGCTTATTTCAAAGGTCTAACCTTTAATAAATTCACATAAACCTTGAGGGGTTTAATTAAACCAGTCATTTCTTCGAACTCTCAGTGCTTTTTTATATAGCGAACAAAAGTCCTGAGACTACTTTATTAATGCCCAGCTTCAACCTAACGTAATTTCCACTTCTGCTTCTATTGAGTATAGTCCCTCTGCCACAACATAACATTAAACCCTCGAGCCCTTAGCTTTCGCATCTGAACTAAGGTCTTTGCAAGTGCATCATACGTCGTTTTGCGCCATTCCGGCTCTGCCCTCCCTAAAACTACTCCTTGCTCCACCTCGCGAAAAGACCTAATGAGCGAATTCTTGGTTTTAGATTCAGGGAATTGCACGTAAAAGTCCGAGATGGGTGGCTTCATAACGTGGTTCATGTTGACAAAGTCGATGATTGAGTCGATCGCTTCCTGAGATGCATACACGCATGCTTCGGTGCGTTGCCCCTTGCCGGTTGAGAAGTCTCCTTTACGATTGAGTACATTGAACGGGCTCTTGTCGGAGAAGGTGACAGTCCAGGTGAACTCCTGCGTTTTGAGTTTTCGCACATAGGCTTGAACATAGAGCTTGGTTCCTGATGAATCAGGACGATTGTCCCTGACTAGTTCTAGGCCAGTTCGAGGGTCGTCATAGGTCAACTTTATGTTGGGATGGAAACCGTGAACAGCTCGATAGAGAGATTCGTTGAAAATGTAAGAAAAGTTGTAACAGGGTATAACAGTTGCATCCGGTGGCGCAGGGGGTAATGGATCCAAAGGTAGTTCTTGGGCCAGCTGATGGAAAATGCTGCCATCAGCGAATACTTCGGGTACCCAGAAGTTATCAGGGTTCAAATTGTATTCCTCGCACAGCTCGAAGAGTTGTGCAGTAGAAATTCCGGGAACGTCAGGAACGACATCCGACATGGCGCGACCAAGAAAGCTCTTGCTGAGGTATTGCTGAGGTATTGCTGACAATAACTGTGTTTGTATAAGAAGTAGAGAAGCTCTCGATGAGATCGTGATTGTTGGCAGTAAGTTTGTTTGAAGGAGAAGAGAAGTTCTCTGTCTCATCTTCTCGAGACTCAAATAAAGCCATGGCGGAAGGCAGTGTCGATGTTGGGAGGGCAAGTGCAACATGCACGACAAGAGAGGCGCCCATCGAGCCTGCCCCCTTCTCGATGTTGATCAGGCCTCTCCATCCAATGCAGACGAAAGATTGAGAGAAGGTTCGGAGTTAGGACAGACCAAAGATGATGTGATTTACCACGCCTCAGGACGAGATGGAAACGAGAACCTTCAACTCGACCAAGGTGAGTAAGTGGCTTTGCAGAAGCAAGCAGAAATAATTGATTTGAAAATCTCATCCGAACTTGTAACCTTAATCAGGAAATGTTGTCTTGCTCACTTACTGACGTAGAAGAGTTTAGGTGGAGTTGGATCTCTTTAGGCATAACTTAGACTGACGTATGGTCGCGGGCAAGTTCGACATCGTGTCCATATAATAGACAGCACATCACGATAGGATGAAAAAGAGAGATTCAGTCTGCCCGGTACCGGTCATTCGTTGTATTAATTACTGGCGAGGCTTGGGGCTGCCACATGGGGGACCTCACAAAGTAATACATGTTCTGCAGATTACGATGGATTGCGATAAATGTCCAAAACAGCAAATCATAAATCTCATCCAAGGACACAAACATACAATCTTCAACTTTCTAAGATGATTTAGTACTAACTAATTGATGTTGATCGACTTGGATCGATTCGCAGCACTCGATGACGAAAATGACATCATCACCACGATCGATATCCATCGCTCAACCCGAACTGCATTCTCATCCTAGCAAGGCTTGGAGCGACATGATTTGCATCAAACACGTTCAGAGACTACACACAGAAACAACTCAAGCCTTGAGACGAAATTGCCGACGTTTCTCAACACAACAGCAACTACAGCGGAGGTCATCGGAGCCGGTCAAGATGAGTTGGATGGACAGCTGGAGCCGACCCTCCAAATCGCAAGCAACACCAGCACCCTTCTACTTATTACCCGGAGGCGAAGCAACTGCGTATTGTCACTCATGCGGCAGAGTGATCAGTACGAGGAGAACTACAGCGACAGTAAATACCAATACGCCGGCCAAGTACTGCTCGAGCCGATGCCGCACACAGAAGCCCGGAAAGTTGGACCGCGAGCTGGAGAAAGCCTTTGTGAAATTGCTCACGGCCGAAGAAAGCATAGTAGATGAGGCAAAGAAACAGGCCAAAGGTGGCAAACATAAGAAAGGGAAGAACAGCAAAGGCGACAATCGGATCTTGGTGCCATGCAGCGCAGCAGAGGAACTCGTCTTTGGACCGAACCGAACTTCAATGGAGGGAGATATTGAAGAACATCACAGCGACGAGGAGGGGCCGAAGGAAACGGAACAAGCGCCAGCGCCACCGGAGCTGCGATCATCACAAGACATGGACCTCTCTGGCAACATCAAAGACGACAATCATATGGACGGCGACGTTCTCGCCCGTATGTCAGTTCGCAGCGGCAGTCGCATCCGCCCACCACAATCCATCTCCGAAGTCAACGGCAGCGTCGGCGGCGAAAAGGGCCGAGCAGAACGACTTCACGAAACAGACGCGATGCTCGAGAAGCGAAAAAAAGGACAGAAACACGCGAAGGAGCGGGAAATGACAAAGTGCGCTGCACGACGAGGTGTTGTTTTTGGGTTTTCTGTCAGCGACGAAGGAGAGAGGCGACTCTGTGAGGCTGTGATGGCTGGAAAAATCGTGGAACCGAGCTTTGCAAAAGGGGACTGGGCGATAAGATGGAGAGAATGAGATTGCTCCGAGTGTTGGCTCATCACATGTATCAGATATGGTTCGGGCCGACAGGAGTCAATAAAGATACTGATTGTGTCTGATTGACAATGTTCATGACGCGCTTGCGATAGGGATCGACGCCCTTATCACGGTCCAAGCGTTGATGACAAGACGCTCTAGAGCCAACAAGGAAAGGATACTGACCATTTGTAACACCGGTTGAATGATCCAACAACTGATCTGCTGAGTAACGAATATGAGTCGTTTTACTGGTAGATTCAGCATCGTCTTGACTTCATTTTGGACAGACGAGTTTCTGGTTATAGACGTGGAACATGCCAAGCAACACTCAAGATATGGTCCACCACGGACGAGTGGGAGCAGAAGTGTCATCATTATCTTTATGGGTCTGGGGTTTTACTCCGCTGAAATCTGTCATCTGTGGTTTGCTCCGCTGGGATCTATCATGTGCATCTGGCCTCGTCTCGCATGCTTTACCATTTCCAATACATTGGAGAAACTATCATGTCATAAATACTCCAAAAACCAGGAGGATCATCTCTTGGTCAATTTTGACAGGCGATAAACGAGAGTCTAGAATCCTGTTTTTATCTGTTTGGTCCAGGGGAAGTGGGACGACTTCCAGGTTCCCCAATCTCATGCTGCAGGGTTCAGCCTTCAGCCTTCAGCGCTCCAGGCGATGAGAAAAGCATGGCATGCTACACAATCTGCGGAGTGAACTTGGCATCTTCAGCTCGAAGCGACTGCAACGTTATTATGCAAGGTCAATCATTAGCCATATTCCTACAGGGCTGGAATGCAACCCAGAGTCTCAATAGCTTTGAGCAGCGCAGTCCATAGTGCCATACCGCGGAGAGAGCGAGAGCGATGGCGTGCGTTAGCCGGAAATAAATCATGACATTACAACAGAAAACGGTCAAGATCACAAAAAAGATAAGACAGAGAATGTTGGCTAACGCTGGTCCGGGGTAGACCTGTAATCCCCCCTAAGGCCAGAAGCAGTAGGTGGTAAAGCCCAGGGATCAGCCACTGGTCCCAGCGCGCTAAATATTGACGCACTACAAGCAGACGTGGCGCCACCATGGATGATAGGGCGCTGTGAAGTGATGGTGATAGGTGAGATGCTGTTTCAGCACGTCGGATCAAATCTAACAGCGTCTTGAGAGTTTCTGCTAGAACAACTGAAAAATCGGGACCGAGCTTCCGGGCCGGGTTGGTTGAGAAGCCCCTGTCCATCACTGGCTTAGCAGTGTAAAGCTGAGGCCATCTTGTTCTCCAAGGGCGGTTGAGTGATTTTTCTTTCCAGAGCTTCCTCTTCTAGAATAATCCTCGCATGAGCAAGTAATCAACGGCGTCGTTTTCCCACCTGCTGAAATGGTCAATGAGACGCTGGTTATGAAGCTGTTGATCAATGCGACAGCTATCGACGCCATTTTTCTGGTTCTGGAAGGTCTGCAGTGAGTTAATCAACCAGCCATGATCTAGAGGGCCGAGTATCCGACAAATAACTGGCAGCTCCCATTCGTTTGCCAGTCTATTAGGTCAGGCAAACTCAATCAACGTCACGTCATTGATGATCGTCAAGGGGGATATTCCCTAAAGAGTCAAAATCACTCAGGGACCCAGAGATGATCAGCCCTGCCAACATCTCCCCGGACGATTTCCGCCAGTCCACTGTGTACTGTAGCTAACGCTAGACTTGGTCCAGTCACACAATGGCACTCCGGTTAGCATACCCGCCGAGAACCTGGTGGTGCAGACCACGAGTCAGTTATTCTGGAAGCCAAAACCAGTTCCCCTGTACCCCAGAGCCTCAGCCAACGCCTTTCTCTCCCCGGATTAGACCCATCCAGATACGCCTCAAGGATCCTCAAAGCCAAGGGACCATGTGCAAAGGGAACATCCTTCAAATGCAGATCACTCCCACAGACACCCGTGCCTGGCGTGCGTGTGTACTCCTGCACCTTGCGTTGCTTTTCTTAACTTAACTAAAACAAAAGTTCGTCCAAAGTTCTTTAGTTTTGACGAGCCTGCGGCAGCGCAGGATCATAGCCCGCCATGAGCCTCAAAACGGATATCATCAGTGCCATGGTCATCACGTGGGTGTCGGCCTTGTTGGCGCTGGTTGCTCGTGTCTTTGCGAGGCGCATGACAAAGGTTCCGTGGTGGTATGATGACTATTTGTGTGTCGGTGCCTTTGTAAGTTTTGCTTGTGAAGCCTTTGAAGGGGTTCGTTGCTTACGTGTTTGTAGGTTGTTGGTATTGGATACAATGTTGTCATGATATACTGTAAGACTACCCCTTGCTTTGATGGTGTGAATAGAGGCTGACAGATGTAGGGGCCTTGACATGGTACCTTGGCACAACTATTCCCGACTCCGTCAGCGTTGAACGGTACGAAGAGATCAACTTCCACGCGCGACTGATGCAGTTCCTCATTTCCCTCACCTACTCATACTCTATCGGTCTCTCGAAACTCTCTATCCTTCTCTTCTACTGGCGCATCTTCAAACAGTCAGCTATTCGAATCCCGATCCAGGTTATGCTCGGCGTCAGCGGCGCTTGGCTCATCCTTCGTACATTCATGGTCATCTTCCACTGCATACCAGTTCAGGCCTATTGGGACAAGACAATCGAGAACGCTGTCTGCAAGATCAACGATTCACAATTCTTCTTCGCGACATGTCTTACTCATTTCATTCTTGATGTTGTCATCTTGGCGCTGCCAGTGATTGAAGTGTTTAAGTTGCGACTTCGTCTGGGACAAAAGATTGCCATCACTGCTCTGTTTGCCCTCGGTTTCATGTAAGTCTTCAGCAATCATGTCACATTACTATGCTAACAAAGAAAGTGTCTGTCTTGCATCTGTCTTTGTCATCGTCACAGCCCTCCAGTATGATCCCGCATCTAGACAAATGCCCCGTGACGTCGCCACAAACGACATGTGGGGAGGTGTAGAAATCAACGTCGCCATCGTCTCCGGATGTTTCCCCCTCCTCCGTCCAATCTTTACCAAGATTCTTCCCAAGAGATTCCTCAGCTCTGCTGGAAGCAGTCATCCCATCAGCCGAACCACCCATGGCATTCGTCTTACTACTATCAACCGCACCAACAAGGACAAGGAAGAAGACGAAACAAGCTCAACTCATCAACTCGCTGATCCCGAGCAAGGGATACCTGGCGAGTTTGAGATTATTGATGGAAAGGAGGGACCTCGGACGTTCATCTCAAGTCGAAATACTGAGTCGCTGCATTCGCGGGAGCAAGATATGCCAGGGATTTATGTACGGAATGACGTTGTGCAAGAGGTTGAGGAGTCGAACTATACATACGCGATGAAGAGATGAGAATGATCTCTTGTTAATACAGTTTCTATAATTACTATACCCATATACGTGTACCTTTAGATATACAGAAATGTCATTTCATTTACAGCTTTGATCAAGCTTCGTGAGATTTAATTTAAGTCGAGGAAGTTGATTCTGACAATTACAGTTGAGCTGAATAAGTGTCACTGAAAGCAGATGTAGAAGATGAATGGTGTTCCCCTAATACAAAAGCAGAAAGGTAAGTTCAAAATATTATTCAATGCCCTGTGCCTAAGAAGAGAAAGATAGTAGGATGAAATTAAGAAAACGGGTCGAGCGACTCTTTACTGAGTAACAAGAAGAGTACTCGCGATACTTGGTACACCCGCTGAGTTCATTACAAACAACATCCAGTACCCAGGCAAAGCAATACCAGAGTCGCTTGGAACCTGGAACGAATAGCTGTTTCCGCTTCCAGTACTTCTTAGAGTCAAAGGAATACGACGCTGATCAGTATTAACTGTATGAGTTGATGTACCATACCGGATCAACGAAGCCTGCTTGATGCTGGTATCTGTCGAGATTGTGATCTTGCCACCAACCTTGACGCTCTTTGCAGAGACTTTGGTGATCTTGGGGCGTTTCGCCAGTTTTCCACTAGAGTCATAGAGATTGTTCGGCGTATAGATCTGGGCGTCGAAATGGTTGGTGTTGCAATCACCACAAAGACCACCACCACCGTTAAAAACCCTGCCGTCAGGGAGTAACAAGGAAATACTGTGGTAGACTCGGACAATGGAGTTAGGTTGCTGTTTGTAGAAGGTGTCATCGTTGGGGACATATAGCTCGGGGGTAAGCTGGGGGGTTGAGTCGGCGAAAGGAATACCACGCTGTTGGCCGCCTGTGATGAAAACGTTTCCATCGGGGAGAACAACGGAAGTATGAAAGGTTCGGGGGTAGTACAGGCCGTTGCTCGCGAATACTGTCTTGGGTGTGCTTCCGGGCTCACCGATTGTGATGATGTGAGCGTTGGTCGTGGCATCGGAGTCTTGATAGCTTGGGGAACCACCAAATGTCAGGATCTTTCCCTTGGCTGCATCATACATAACAGCGTTTCCGCACATCGCATCTGGGTCAGTGCCGCGGCTTGATTGACGCTTGCCGGCTGACTTTACATCGCCGTTCCCACTGGTATAGTACCAGTTCATAGCAGTGCTAGGTCCAGCTTGGAAAACGGACCCCTTCTTCCAGCCAAAGAGCCATCCGTGGTTATCTGAACGATAGATGCCCTGTTGATCGGCAGTCAACATTGGTTTGACCAAAGCTCCTGGAAGCGAGGTCCAGGTCTTTGAAGATGGATCATAGACTTCACCGTTCTTCTCAAATACACCACCGCTCCATGAGCCGCCGATAGTAAATACGCGACCATTTGATAGAGTTGCTGACGACTGGTATCCGCGGGCAACTTTCATGTCTGGGCCTGGAATCCAGCTATCGCTAGAGGAGTCGTAAAGGCTTGTCTTCTGAGCGTCATTGCCACCCGTGACAACGACCTGACCATTTCCATCCATGGAGATACCAGGGCAAAACATATCGTGCTTGGTGACAGTTACAGTCCGTTGAGAAATCACGCCCGTGGAAGGATCCCAGGTCGAGGTCAAAGTTATGCCGCCAGGGGAACCTCCGAATGCATCGTTGCGGTAGGAAGACCAAACTAGAACCTTTCCTGATGTTGGCTCGACTGCAGCAGCCACCGGGACGATAGGAAAGTCAAGTGTCGGGCCCCAGCGCCCGACGCCAGGTTGAGGACTGGTATAAGAAGCTGCTTTGAAGACGTTGATCTCGGCGATGCTGGTCCAAGGCTGGCCATTTGCTTCAGTGACAGCGACGAGACGAACGTAGCGAGCAGGGCGAGTCTCAAAGTTGGAGTATTTCTCAGTGTTGTCAGCGAACCAGGTTCCAGTCGCGACAGCATCGCCCCAGTTCTTCCCGTCTGTGCTCAGAAAGACATTGTGACGGCCAATCCAGCCGTGATCACTGCCGTCCTGGCGAGGAAGAACAGACAGGCCGTTCACATTCTGGGAAGAGCCCATATCTATAGTGATGGTATGAGGAGGCTTTGGATCATTTGTGCCTCCCGCAGCCCATTGAGTGTGCCAGAAGGTGTTGCGGTCACCGTCAATGGCCTTGGAGCACTCATCTCCCTCGTGCTGGCTATCACAGGTGACGCGCCATTTGTCGCGGTTGATAGCAGTACCGATGGGAGCTGAGGCTCTAAGACTTAGGAATTGCAAGGATCCTTCGGGGGTCTCAGCTTTTGCTGCCGGTTGGGAGATGGCGACAGCACTGGCGCTGCCAAGGTAAAGAGCAAGTGTCCAAAGGGACTTCATTGTAGCGAAAGTGATGGAAAAGAATGAAAATTGTAAGATATGGAGAAGAATACAAGGTGAATGAGTGGAATAAACTGCAACCAGAAGCAAATCGGCTGCAGGGATATCATATTATTTATTAATTACTCTTCTGGTACAAGTTTGTTCTAGCAGGACTGACAACAGACGCACAGCCTGGAGATCCATCGCACTGCAGGCAGCATACCTACTTCAGCTCACATGGATCAGTACAGCTTATTAGCTAGACGGATCGAGTCAACTAACTTCAATATCGGGTTTACGGAAAGACTAGTCCTCTAATTGGCCAGCAAAGCTCAAAGTATCTAATTAAAGAAAAAGGTCTCCTCGTGTTGCCCAACCTGCTTACAGTTCAGTTGCACAGCATACTGAGCTGAGGCCCTCGTCTCCACCAGGGCTTGTTTTGTTTTGTTTCAGGTCAGGCTTAATGGTGCACGGCGTCTGAGCTGAGCGCATGGCCCTCAGCCTATTGAGTTAGCCTCTTAAGCGAATGATGAGAGAAAACAAGACTAAAATATGATGGCGGGATCGGATTTTGACTACGCGATGTTTAATTAGTTCCAAGCCACAACGGCCATTTCCCCTGACTTCGTACATATCGGCGTCATTCAAATGTGAGACTCTGGGGGAATTTCTACGACAACCATGACAAGAGACTGTGAAAACAAACAGGGGGATCTTCAATCGACAGTAAAGGGCCGACCTCTAAAGTTTATTATGTAGCTAGTAATAGTTGCATGGTGTAATTGTTACTTTTAGTCGTTGGACTATCGATTGTGGCTTTAAAAAGTTCGGCAATTTTTAACACCAAGCTATCAAGCTTGGATGCCGTAATTTCCCAGTCCGCTGGCAACCGAGGTTGAGTATCATAAGAAGCCGTCAGGTGAGAGTAGTGGTGATAGTCTAAAGTTAGAGACCGGACATGTGACGATCCTCTAGTTAGGTCTGAAGCTTACGACAAGTGCCGAAATATTTGAGCTCCGGCATCCGCAGCCAAAGGCCGTCGGTCGTTTCTGTGATGGGTTGCCATTCCGTTCAAGGCCATCTCCATGGCCTGTGAGATTGGAAAATAAATCAGGGAATGTCAGCTGAGCTATTTGGGCGGGAAGCTTGTCTTCTAGTGCCCAACATGCCCTGAAATATGTGGCCATGCGCTTTTACCACTTGAACCTCACGATTACTCGAAATGGAAACTTCCGATGCTCTACAGAATTAATTTGAGGCTAAACAATTATCATACGCATGCAAATCCATTTAAAAGTCGGTATGCTGATGCAAGGTCAGCAAGAATCTGACAAGAGATTCGCTGTGCCGCTTGGCGTCAGCACTATTTCTATGCTTCAATATTATGTGAGCTTAAAAACCGACTGCTCCCCATTCTTGAAGTATCAAGGACTTTCTGCCCTTCGTTTCCGTATAATCTATTTAATTTCTATCAAGTATTCTTTATCGCTAGTTGCGGCGATGCGCTTCCTTACGGATTCTCGAGGCCTCGGGGACCCAAACTCTGACGAGGTCCCCCTCCTTGTCATTGGGGCTGGGCTCCCTCGCGCTGCCACATCATCAATGCAAGCGGCCTTTGAGAAGCTAGGCTGCGGACCATGCATGCACATGGCAGAGATCCTACCCCATCCTTCGCGTTTACGCCTCTTTATCGCCGCGCTGCGGGAGAAGAATCCTGAAGTTCGACAAAAGATGGTTAAGCAACTCATTCACGGCCATCGCTCCATCTGCGATCTTCCTGTCGTGTACTTCACGCCCGATATGATGGATGCATATCCAGATGCCAAGATTGTGCTCAACCAGAGACCCGATCCTGAAGTCTGGGCCAAGAGCGCTGAGGAGAGTTTCTGGTTCTTCTTCAGTCCTTGGTTCTACTGGGTTGGTCTGCTCTGGCCTTCTGATCGGATGTGGTATACGCTTAATATGGAGAGCATCAAGTTGGGCAAGGAGAAATATGGTTCAACAGAAATCTTCTCGGCGGAAATGTACAGCAAGTATAACGAGGAGGTATTGGCTGAGGCAAGGAAGAGGAATCGAGAGGTTCTCCAGTTCAAGGCAGAGGATGGATGGGAGCCTCTTTGCAAGTTCTTGGGCAAAGACGTTCCGAGTGAACCTTTTCCTCCGTTGAATGAGAAGAAAACTTTCCAGATCGTGAGATATATATTCATCGCGAAAGGGGTTTTGTCTTGGGCTGCTCTTGTCGGCGTGACGTGGGGACTTTGGAGAGTCGCGTCGTGGTACATGTAACTCTGCGCGCGCATTCAGCCAAATAGTGTATAAAGTAGACTATAAAATTACCAGTCATGAAAACCAAAAAAAAGAATCGCTTGTTATGCTAACTGGAGGGTTCGAACCTCCGCGGTTTCCCACTGCGGGTTTGGTTTCTGATAAGAACCTAAACACAGCGCCTTAACCACTCGGCCAAGTTAGCGATGATGATTCGGGTGACGTAGTAGCTCGCGAATGAACACCAAGACCCATGCCTCGTTGACACCGAGAAGGTAAAATAGCCTTAAGCCACCGAATACCGATTTTTTGAGCAAGGGAAATGTTAAGAAACCCTATGAAGCTTAGGTACATACCTGTGCGAAGGTTTGATCGTATATATATGGATGCGGGAAGCCTGAAATGAGGCTACCAAGCTGGTGGAGCACTAGATGATTGGCGAAACCTAACAAACATCACAAAGAGCCAATGTCTTGACAAAGCTGGTCTCTCGATTTCTGTATCTTATCATTTACTCATAGCATCTATCAATCTAGTTCATAGTGGCTCCAACAGGAATCCAAAAGTCGTCTCCTCTGTCTTAACCATCAGGTCTTCGCGAACAGCGGGTCCACAAGCACCAGAACCGACACCAGCAACCTTACTGTCCAGCCTAATAAACAGCGCATCGTCCTCTTTCAGATCAGGAGGATGTCTCGCATCGTGAATGGTTGTATCCCTATAATTCGATGCCAAGAAGCTGAAGTTCTTTCCATCCAAACGTGTCGCACGCAGTCCGACGCTAGGAGACTTGGAGTCCCGAAGGGACACCCATCGCGTGTCCTCCCTGTTACCGTTCTCTTGAGGAACGTCGTAAGGGGTCTGGAGCTCAGAAACAGACTCGACGTTCCAGATTCCAACTCGTTGAGAATCCTTCTTGTCGGGGTAGCTTTCTCCAGGTCCACGGCCTAGCCATTTGACATGCTCTAGGGTCTTGCTACCATAGAGGTTGAGACCAATTCTTGGAACGTGCTCAGGGAATGATCCTGTCGGCGATAGGCGCGTGACGTTGACACTGAGAGCGCCGGTGAGATAGACTGTGTACTCAATCTCACAATCCCATCCCCAGAATAGAACTGGAGGAGTGATGAAGGTATGTGACTTGAGAACAACCTTGTCAGAATTAGATGAGTCCACAGAGAAAGATCGGAGCTGAGATTGGAGTTGCTCAACACCAAATCGCTCCCAGTATGGTACAGCTCCGGGGACATCATTGTCGGTCTTGGGGCGCCAGAAGGATGGGATGATGGCAGCCTGAGTCTTAGGGTCGAAGGTGAGTAGAGCAACGTTGTTTGAGCTCCAGCTCTTCAAAGAGCCGTAGGCGCGGTCAAAGACGAACTCAAAGTTCTTGCCAGAGACTGACACAGTAGCGCCCTTCTCGGAAACCGACAGTTTAGAAGTGAGGGTGTTGCTTGCGGCGAGAGCAGCCTTGGCATCAGTCTGAGGAGCCTGGAGCTGCTGCTGATACCAGGCAATCTCGTGACCGGCAGGTGCCCAAGCTGTGGATTGCTTGAGGGATAGTGTCACTGTCAGATAAACCTCGTTGTCTTTGTTGTATCGCTTGGCGTCGACTGGAAGAGATACGGAGCGTGTCTCGCCAGCTGGAATCTCTGGGATATCGAATGATCCAGAGTGAATCAATGTAGAGCTGCTTCATGATTAGCGTCCTGTAGCTCACTGTCTGGGAATCGACTCACTCTTGACCAAATTGCTCCACCTTGTAAGATGCAGTCAAGTGGTCCAGCCCAGCAAAATCATGCCAGTTCTCAATTTTCAACTCTCCGTCCTTGAAAGAGAACCCAACAGGTTGGATAACCTTCTTGAACTCTGTCAGACCGGGGGTAGGCTCATGCTGACTGTTCAGAAGACCATCCATCACAAAGGTTCCATCATTGGGTGTATCACCAAAGTCACCACCGTAAGCGTAATAGCCTGCTCCCTCGTGATCATCCTTCCATAGACCATGGTTTGCCCACTCCCAGATGAATCCACCTTGGAGACGAGGATAATCGCGGAAGGCTTGCTCGTAGTCTTCTAACCAACCGGGTCCGTTACCCATAGCATGGGCATACTCGCAGAGAACGATGGGCTTCTCGTACTTGCCGTCCTTGACACCCTCTTCCTCGGCGTACTTGATCAAGCGATCAACCGTGGGATACATATAACTGTACATGTGCGTCGTCTCGGCCTCCATATCTCCCTCATAGTGAATAAGTCTTGAGGGATCAGCTTCAGTAGCATACTTGAACATCTCTCTGTGGTTGTCGCCATAGAAAGCCTCGTTACCGAAACTCCACATAATAACACTGGCGTGGTTCTTATCACGGTTAAGAACAGCCCGAATACGATCGAGGTAGGCATCCTTCCACTTGGGGTTGTTGGAGGTGAACTCGGCGGCCTTACCGAAAGCAAGCTTCTTTCGCTCGCCGTAGTCCATTGACTCAGGAATGTCAAGAGGTCGAGCAACAGCATCGTAGAAGCCGTGGCACTCAAGATCAGCTTCTGCCATAACCCAGAGACCATACTCGTCACAGAGATCAAGAACGCGAGGGTCATGAGGTTGGTGTGCGCAGCGAAGAGCGTTGATGTTGTGCTTCTTCATGATGAGAAGATCACGCTTGGCGAATTCCAGAGGTACAGAGCGGCCGAGAAGAGGGTGATGTTCGTGGCGGTTAACACCTCGGAGACGAATGCGTTTTCCATTGACCTTCATGAGGCCATCCTTCAGCTCAACTGTTCTGAAACCAACGCGTTGCTGGACTGTGTGAAGGACAGTCTGCTTGTCTTCCGACTTGAGTGTTATCTCAGCTGAATATAGATATGGTGTCTCTGCTGTCCATTTCTTTGGATCCTCGACATCAAGATTGAGAGTAGCCTTTGACTGTCCATCGAAAGAGGTCTCAGTAGATCCAATGACAGCTCCTCCGTTCTTTGCAAGCTCAGAGACTGTGAGCTCGACAATGACGCCCTTTTGAGCAGAGATATCGACGGATGCGTTGAGCTGAGCGTTCTTGTAGTCAGCGTCAAGATGTGGCGTGAGGAAGAAATCATTGATTCTGGCAGCTGGGAAGGAAATAAGATACACATCTCGGAAGATGCCTGAAATTGTTAGTCCTCGGTTGAGTTAGCGGTTTGGGCGCGACTAACCTGACAGCCACCATTGGTCCTGATCTTCGATGTACGTCGCATCAGACCACTGGTAAACCCTCAAAAAGAGCTCATTCGCGCCCTCGCGGTTGACAAACGATGAAACATCAAACTCAGAAGGATTTCTTGAGCCTTGAGCGTATCCAATCAGGGTACCGTTGACCCAAATATGATACGCGCTATCAACGCCATCGAATCTCAATCTCAGCTGGGAGTCCGCAGCCCAACCCGTCGGGACATGAAATTCTCGACGATAAGTTCCCGTAGGGTTCTCGGTAGGAACATATGGTGGGCAGACGGGAATGGGGTACTGAACATTGGTATACCAGGGCTTTCCGTGGCCTTGAAGCTGCCAATGGCCAGGGACTTGGATCTGACCATAAGCGACATCTTTTGCGCCTGGCTCAGGTGCTTCCAGAACTGTGCCGGCGAGAGAAAAGTCCCATGTTCCGTTCAGCGAGATGGAAGTATCAGGAATATGATATGAACGGGTGGGGAGAGTGTTTCTCCTAAAGACAGCTTCGTTGATGTAGTCCGGGCGGGAGGGATCCTCTTGGAGAGGAATGCCCTTAGGCTCTTGCTGAATGCTGTCTCCCATTTTGACGGTGAAAGAAGAATGACTGAAATGAATTGAAAGATCAAGTCTCAGGAATTATTGGACTTTTATCTTGCAATTCTTCCTCCGCGATAGCACAGCCCCCGCATCGTGATGCAACTTGGTCCTTACTCAACACGTGCTTCGGATTGACTCTCGGGGAAGAGAGGACTCCACTAGAATCCATGATAGGTGCGAGTACATGGCTCGATTGGTGTTGATCATGTCTTGTTTGGTGGAACAGCCTGAATGCACCAGAGCGTATTGGGATTAGAGGGTGACAGCCCGGGGATGTCGGAGCCGGAGCGGGGCGAGAGTGGGAAGGGCTTGGCTAGGCTACCCGACAGCGGAACAGTGAAGAGATTGTTACGTGCCAACTGATTACGACCTCATGGGACCAGACATGAGATGAAATGGTCTTAATAATACGTACTGATAATTGAGATCTGTGAAAGTGAGGCATATTTGAGTAGTAGATAAAGGTAATGAAGAGTGTTTAAGTCTCGCAAGATTATATCAAAATACTGATATCAGACAGTGATATTACGCGTGGAAGCATTAATATGCTAGCAAATTACATACATGACGCTACAGACTTAAGCATGATAGATTTCTGTACTTCCCATAACCATGTTATTCCATTGGTTACTCCACTGAGCCTCTCTACTTCTCTCGGTATGGTCAGAGGGCCTCTAGACTGGCAAACTAGAGGACATGTTGCACATCAATATCTATTATTAGGAAGCCAGGCAAGCATCTAGCCCCTTAAATCACCATCTAGAGCTGTGGTCCACTCATAGGGCTGAAGTCTCCTTGGCACTGTTGTCAGACGTCAAGTCAGTCCTCTGTCAAAGTGTATCGCTAAATATTCCCCGAGCACGACACCTGTTTTTATTATCAACAGCTCTGCAATGTTGAACGTATAGTATAATCTCCTGAGATTCCTCTGATATAGTGTCTGCATTAGGCAGAATAAAATATAGAGAAACTCTCTATAGCTTTCAGATACCTGTCGTGACTTCGAAAGAATCAGGTGCTGGAGAATTGAGATGAGCAACAACGAAGCAGCTACTCCGTAATTGGCCGAGGATTAAAGAGTGGAAAGTATTCACTGCAAGCGACTTCAGTCGGCATTTACATTTTGAAAATCAGTTTATATCTCAAAATATAAACGCATTTACTCAAAACGTGAATTTTCTAATATTCAATCAACGAGTAAACAGTGCTCGCTTGTGATAAGATAAGGTCGGTATGTGATTATGTGGCCGAGTTTCACATTAGAGTTGCCGAACTTCCGAGATAGAGGGATACTAAGCTCTTGACCAATTGGCTGCTTCTTTTGGGGTATGTTGGTTCTGAATATTCGTGAAACTCGTAATTGATAACGCGTTTTCAACCAACAGGGTCTCCACTGCCGGATATCCGGCACATATCGTCCAGCATAGCCTCGTCTGCACATGTCATATCACCAGTAGCTTTCGCCCATTTCTTCAGTTTTCATCAACAAATACCGTTAATCCAGCCACAAATCCTTTAGAATCTCATCCGGCGTATCGTGATGTCACCAACCATTTCCTTCGACTCCGGCACTATCGACAGATTCAACCGGGCAGCAGCCGGGTATATCGTGCCCCTCCTTCTCATAGTCACGAATCTGATTACCTACATCAACAAAGATGCATCCAAAGCTTATGACCTTACTGGCCTTAACGTCTTTGCCAACCTCTATCTGCTTGGAGCCTATCTTAGAGGCGACAGGTTCGGCTAGTGGTCCCCGGCCAAGTGCGGTGAACCAGGAGATGCATCTTGAGTTGCTTCATGCACTGGAGCAACTTCAGCACGGAGAACCGAAGGGTAAGGTGCCCGAGAAGCGCATATCTGTTCGTGATACCAGTTTCCTGTTAATTTACTGAGCCGTGGCTGATTTTCAGATATATGAACGTGCATGGGATGCTGTTGCGCCATCACATGAGTTTAAAGAAGGATTGAAGGTATAGCAGTCTCTTGAATGTGAAAGAAGAATTCTAACATATCCATCACAGATAATATGGCTTCGCTGGAGTAAGCTTGAGCAAATAATCCGTGACTTGACTTCGGACATGAACTGAGTATTTAGCTTTCGAAATTAAGCATTTTGTCGGTCTGGCAGAATGCGGACACTTCAGTGGGCACGCTGGCCCAAATAAAGAGATCTACTATCAGTATGAGGTTTGTCCATATCAATCTAACCTCACGCCAGATAGCTAAAACAGGGCAGACTGATGATGGTCACTGCGATACCGTCATCGAACAAATCGAGATTGAACGAGCAATCGAACATCGTATCAAGAAGGAAGGGATAACTCTTCGTACCACCGAATGCCTGGACCTGACCGATACTGGGGTTTGGAATGGACACCTCCTCGTTGGACCAACCAAAGGCTTTGACTACGAGATAGAATGCGGTCCAAAGCTTATTGTTACTCCGGTGTCTATGATGTGGGATTTGCAAAGTTTGGAGAAAGCGGAGAAGGAGAAAGAAAAGCAAGCTGAGCGTGAGCTGTAGAAGATTGAGTGTACTTAATATTGTGGAGTTAGCAATGAATCTACTGGTAGACTATGGGTTACCAGCAGTCTAAAGAGCAAAGGGTATGCAAGAACTTACTAGGGAGTCAATTATGCCCAAGAGAATGGTACCTGCAGCAAATGACATCCACACTGACGCGATGGTTGTTGTACTCACCTGGTACTTGTACTTATCGCGTTACGCTCCTTACGTCTCAGAAACATGAACTCGTTGCATCTTCAAACAATTGGACGCCTTCAGCACCAATAGTATCATAGCATTTAAAGTCGTAGAAGCATACATCGGGAAATTGAGCTTACTTAAATTAGAGTTGTATTTAAAAATCACTAGCCAGACGCCGAGAACACAAGGTTATTCTAACCCACTCATGGCCTCTCTTCGGTCGTAGTCCCAGCTATGGAAACTACTGTGGCTTTGATGGTTCCGTGGAAGCCTTTATGCATTGGATATGTTGGACATCGGCGCCAAAGAAACTTGACATTTGTCTTGGGGGTTCAGAACGTAACTATCAGATGTCTAAGTCCTTGTCTTGATGATGCAACAAACACGGTAGACACGATGATCCACCCCCCGCAGTGCTGACGACCTCGTTCTTTCACAAGCACCAGTTTCTGCAAGACTAAGGAATCCTCAAGGAACCACCGAGGATTCCTTAGGACCAGACCGGTCGATTCATCAAGGAAGCAACAGGACGTAACGTAAACTGCAAAGTCTTTTGGATTACCGTCAGCTCTGATCATCGATACTATTATCCAGGCGGCAATTCGGCACAAATACAAGATCAAAAGTCCTTCAATGACCAACTGAAGACGCAGAAGACGAAGGATTGTGCTTGCAGCCAACATATCATGACTCTTGGGGAAGATCATTAAATGAGGAATACAAGGATAAAATCCTCTGACTGACGATTTTCGGGAGATAGAAAAGCCCGAGAATCTATTTCGCAGGGTTCAACAAATAGCCCCATAGACCTTCCTGACAATGGATATTCCTTAGGTTATGCAAAGAAAGACTAATCCACAATAGCTCTAATACCTGTAGGAGCCTATACTGGCAGGACCAAGAGTTTGCTAAAAACTAGTAGTTCACCCCAGAGGAGTCAGCTATATATCACTCAAGTCCGTGTGTAAAGTTCTGATCCCCAGCATGCTGTATGCGAGGCCCTGGCGCTTATTGTGCGGGAGATGCCGCTCTTCCGGGACGCATGGAACTTTCTCATATATAAATCCTCTGTTGGTTCTGCGCCTGCAACATCCTCGTAAGTTTCTGTGCCTCTTGCATAACCAACAGCATTTCACATGGGTCGGATAAACGGCATGCTCACTTCCAGGCCGAAGATACCCTCATCCACCGAATCTTCTGATATTCAACATTTGCTCTCGTCACATCGCCAAATCCTTCGGAATCCTCGTCGAAGACCTATAAAAGACTGACAAATCTCCAAGTTCTCACGGTGGAATCTTAGCAATGACTTCAGAACCTCAGCTTGAGACTCAGTTTTTAGATCAAATCGTTCAAGCATCAGCTGGATACATTCTTCCCACTGTCCTTCTCGTAGCGAATCTCGTTGCCTACCTCAGTCAAGATGAAACCCGCCCTTATGAGCTTCTTCGTCTTAATGTCCTTGCCTTTTTCTATCTACTCTATGCCTACCACAGAGGTGACCGAGGCCGTTAATGAGACGGAGGCAGTCAACCAGGCCGTTAAGATGCCGGATTCCCTGGCGCTGTACCACCTTGAGGACTTTGAGTCTGAGGACTCTGCCCTCGAGAAGCGCAGACACGTTAAGGTAAGTTTATCCCGCTATAGATTACTCACATTTTTGATATCTCTCAAGGTTTGCGAAAGAATCATCACTATTACATCCCATTGCGTTATCATCGGGGGCGCTATCAAGGTAAGAAACCCCTCGATCATAATAACAGGCCTCTGACATCCCTCTGTTAGGACGGAATTCTCGCTATCAGTAAGTGGGAAATAATTAAGTAGATTCTGAGCTAACATGGCACTAAGGCGGTGCCATTAAGCATGCATCAAACACCAAGACCTGTACCACCTTTACTGGACGTGCTGGCCCGAACGGCAACCTCTTCTACCGCTATCGTGTATGTGAACCTCTCTTTGTTCCTCGTAGCAGGCGATGCTGACAACAAAAACTGCAGTCTACTGGTAGACACTGTGACACAACTGCTGAGCAGGAAACAATCGCCGGTGCAATCGAGCATCACATCAAGAACCATGGGCATAAGATCTGTGGTACTCAGTGTTTGGAACTAACGCATGGTGGAACTTGGCACGGATACCTCCTCATTGGACCTACGAGCAGCTTTGACCACAAGGCTTACTGCGGGCCGGAAGTCAGCTTCAAGCATTGTGACTCGGGAGGCAAGGGTGACATGAACTAGCCTGGCCAAGATCGCGGCTGGACATGCTGAAACGCCCAGCCTACAGCGTCGTCCCAACCACCGCTCTCAAGATCCGTTTGGTTTGAAGCACAGGAGCATTGGCCGATACACGATGTATGGGATGATGGAAAGAAGAATATATTCGTTCAAACCTGCGATATACGCATAGCAGAGTCAAATTTACATTGGAAGCTCCACGAAGAGCTTTACCTTCAGTAATTGTGCACCTTCTACGTGCAGCACTACAACACTGTTTGTGATCCATTTGGAGTCCTGTCAGTAGCAATCCCTTATGTAGCTATCTGCTTGTTGTATGAGCCACATGCTTCGATCAACACTCGGTGAATCTCCACCGAATGAGACCTCTCGCCAGTTTCGAAACAACTTCTCGAGGTGACTTCCTACAAGTGTCGCTCGTGAGCCAATGAACTCTTTTAGAGCAGGCACGTGTGATGCAGCAAGGATGATCAGCATTGCCCCAGACATACTATTCTTTGTCAATATGGCCTGATTCCGGAGCGATGATTAACTTACGACAGGGAGCATATCCAAGTATCAATCAGAACTGTTTGCGGGAATCCTCTGAGATCTAATGCATGCAGCAAACATGCGTCGAGGCATAGCTTGCAGTTCTGCATAGCGTCTGGGATTGGAGGCACTCTCGTCTCAGCGTAGCTACTGCTTAGCATCCACATCAGATAGGGTCGGTAGATCACCCCCTTGCAGGTGAGGTATCGTTGTCGAAGAAAGCCGCCAGCCGCTGTTGCTGCCTCCTCCGTGTCAATGCTGAAAGAGAAAGACGCTGGTAAAACTTCGCGCCAATCATCCAATTGACGCTGGAGTTCAGCGACGATGCGTGGAAAACGAGTATGATCGAATGCGGCGCCTGTATCCTTTGCGTAGAGTAGTTGGTGGACTCTGTTGAGGAGGCGTCGCATACTGATACAGGCCAAGAAGTAGAGAGACGATTCCTCTTCTACAATTTCGGATGGGTGTGTGTGATATGTGCTTGGTAGAGGGATAGAAGACTCGACGCGAGCGATTCCTGACGGGGGACATGCTGAGAGCTCAGCCATGTAGTCACTTAGACAGGCATCAGCTAGCTGTCATCTTGGCGTTATTACGTACGAAACTATGGCTTACCTTTCTAGAATGTAGCATGACCAGAATATTCTTCTGATGCGTTCTTCAGCCTCGTCGTCATGCGTGTTGGGTGGATAGGATAGAAGCAACATGCATCTCGTCGCTGTAGCACTGAGGTACTCCCAAGCCTGAAGAGGCCGGATCAATGAAGCGAAGTAAAGACTAAAACGTAAGAAAGGATAAAATCTGGAACAGTAGGGTCACCTTACGCTGTGAAAAAGAGGCACTGAGTGCTTTCAGAGTCAACCTGCAGATGGGCAACGTGGAGCTTCTTTAGAGCCAGTTGGAAGTAGATGTCACCCAACTTTCGCTTGCGAAGTCTTCTATCTTTCTCTGTAGCATCGGGCTCAGCTGTAAAACGAAGGTCTTCGGCAGCTTGACTTGCACATCCTAAGGCTAATGTGAGTAAACAAAGACAAGAATGAACTGTGTCCTCTGAAGGCATTCCGGTTTGAAGTGTCGCACGCATGTTGCCGAGTTGTTCTTGTGACATGGAAGGGTACCAGAAATTGATGTTTCGTTCGAACGCCTCCAGCATCGAGGTGATGTCTTCGGCGTCAACGTATGGATACATGGGGTTTGATGCAACTGTTAGCGGTGGTCGTGCCTGTTCAAGATAGAAGATCGAGTCTCCGTCATGTCGGAGCAGCGGAAAGACATCAAAGTGAGGCCATTGGAGTATCGACTCAGTTGTCGAGGTATGCATAGAGTCCAGGACGGCATTCTCAAAGTTGTTGACATTCTCACGTTGGTCCTGACTGGTCGGTGTTTGAATCGCATGGCTCTGCCGACGGAGATTCAGATCTGGCGAAGAACCCGAGAACGAGTTGGTGCGATTTGTTTGAGGTGAGTTGGCAAGCTGAACACCGGCAGGCTACGATGGTCAAGGCCGGAACAAATAATCTAGGGGATACTTATGGCTTACGATGGCAGATCTTAACTCGTGTAGGGTCTTCTCGACCCGCAGAACACTCTCCAGGATCAGATCGTTCTTACTTCTCCTGAAGCGGTGTTACTATGTTGGAGCCGAGCAGTAGATGGAAGAGTAAGGCTTACGAGTTGGCTTCAGATCCATAGGTGCAATCATGGCCGATCGACGCACATGTTGCGCAAGGATTGTTCCCGTCGCATCTATTGCTATCAGCCAAGCTGTCAAGTTTCCGATAGATCACCCAACCTGGTCTTGCGGGTACGGCAAGCATCGCACTAATGTCGGTCAGCGCATGCAACATGAGACATGACTGCAAACTCACTGCATGCGACGTCCTCAATCTCTTCCTGGCAGGCCATTCATCGTTTGCTTGTTCCATTGCGCTGGGAATTGAACAGCAATTCGCTCCGGTACGGGCCGACATGAACGTGGGGAAAAGAGGAGATAATGAAGGAGGAGTTTGCAAATCATCTGATGGATCACGGGGATGCTCGGTCCGAGATCAATTGAAGCTTGTGATTGGTGCGGGAATTCATTCGGGGAATGGGTTAGTTACCCCAGCTTTCATGACCTTGTCCGATTGGACACTTCCTTGATCTATGAGGTTGGTGCAAAAGCTTGATGGGCATGAGACCTTGGAAATACTGGGGTCTAAATCAAGGTCATGAGGCGCCATTGCTCGCTGTGACGTGGTATGCATATCGGGAAGTGAGGCCGAGGGTTTGGTGATCGGCAGACAAGTTTAATGGGAACTCAATTGGCGTGCGATACGATCATACGAAATTGTCGGAGACCAATTGAGGGTCTGAAACAATGAAGTCGGAACATCTTTCTGGTTGGTCACTGCTTTGGAGCTTAACGTGGTCAAAGTATCACGTTGTGAAGAGAACAGTTGTGAAGTAGTAGTGCATTATGCATCATATTGATTGCGATGAGGTTAACTTCAGTATGGCTACCTAAAACATCACTAGGCAATTGAGATTGGCCAGATCAAACCTCTCCCGCAAGCTTCGCATCTCCCGTCACATTCAGAGTGTTCATAACAGTCTGAGCATCCCTCTTCTGAAGACTCTTCTTAACAGGGTTGGGTGCCTCAAACACCTCGGACAATTCCTCCAGAGTACGATCCTTTGTTTCGGGGAAGAAGAAGAAGATAAAGACAGCTTCAAACAGATCCCAAAATACAAACACAAGGTAGAAGTAGTAACCGATGTCCTGGAAAGCAGGACCACTGCTGTACTGGATGATGGTCGAGGCGATTGAACTAGCAAGGTTACCGACGGCAGTACCCTTGGCTCGGATGTCGGTGGACAAACATTCAGCGATGTATGCTGACTGTAGAGGAGTCCAGCCGAAAGAGAAGACGATGCCAAAGATGAAGATCATGGCAACAGTGGCATTGGCAGCGGATGCGTTGTCGGGCTGGTCGAGGGAGAGCTTGCTGGTGCCGGTGATGACAGCGAAGCAGCAGGAGCAGAAGATGATTGAATAGATCAGAAGAGGTCGGCGGCCGATAACATCGGTGAGACGAGCTCCAAGAATGGCACCAAAGAAGCAGAGCACAGGGTTGATGCCGTTCAGGGCCAAGACCTTCTTCTCGTTGGTGATACCAGCTTGCTTCAGCATGACGGGGAGATAATAAGAGCTACGCATGATCAGAGAAATTCTAGAGCTGGAGAAGAACTTTGGACATACCTCAAACTGTTTCCACTGACTTGGCCAAAGACAGCCATACCCAAAACACCAATCAGTCGGCGTCGCGCACTGTGAGTGTTCCAGAGTCCACGGTAGTCCCACCAGGACTTATCAGTAGCATCAGCAGCAATCTGATTCGACATCTCCTTGATCTGCAAGACGACCATAGGATGATTCTCATCGCCTTCACCATGGTACGTGGCCAGAACTTGGACAGCATCCTCGACTCTATCCTGAGCGATGAGCCATCGAGGAGACTCAGGCAGCCACAGAACGCCAAGTGCGACGACGCCAGAGGTGATCATCTGACACCAGATGGGAATTCTCCAGGCAATGTCACCATCTACATAACTACAGCCGTAGACGACCCAACTAGCGATGATGCTACCGATGTACCAGGTGCAGTTGTACAGGCCAGTAATGGTGCCTCGCCAGTGGGGATGCGCCATCTCGCTAACGTAGCAAGGGGCGGAGACACAGCAGAAGCTGACGCCGAAGCCGAGGATGAAGCGACCGCCGAGGAATTGACCTCGTCCGGTGGATGTAGCTTGGACGCATGTTCCGATGATGACTACGATGGCGCCGGTGAACATGCCCCATCGTCGACCGAAGAAATCGTTTACGGGGGCGGTGAAGAATACGGCGGCGATGGAGCCGATGTTGTACATCGCAAAGATGATACCAGTTGTAGAACCCTCGGAAGACCTGCAATTGTCAGTTCAAGTGCTTTTTCTTGATGGTTTCACATACATGTTGAAGTATTGTTGGTATGCCTTCATGCCGTTGATACCACCGAGAAGACTGCCATCATATCCATTCTTCCCAAATTAGCAACTAGCACATAGTCCTCTGACGGAACACTCACCAAGCAACCACAGAGGTATGCGCAAGCCAAGATGAGGTACAGCCTGAACATACGAGGCGTCCATGGCGACAACTTCTGATTCTCAACGTCATGCGCAAGCTGGACCGCGACATGAGCATCATGAACCTCATCACCATGGTCAACAGCGACCTTCTCATCAGCTTTGTAGTCCATATTGTCAAAGAATCAGTGGAGACTTGAGCCAAGAATGAAGACTGTCGATCAAAGGGCCAAGCTCAATGGGTCTTTATATAAGTCAAGCTGCATGCATGTTGCCGCCTTGGTAGACCGGACTTGGGACCCCCAGACGGCATGTAGCACCCGTCCGACGTCGTCCCCGGATTTGCAGGGCAGGTTCCCCCTCATTCTGTGCGTGTTGGGATTAGTTGGAGGGGGCGAGATGGTGTTCTGACTTTTTGTCGGGGCGAGGATTGGGTTAGACTGCTATCCACTCCGGCTCCGGCTGCCCCGAGGCAAACCTGGGGTAAGTTTTGGTGGTACCGATTGGTTCGGGTACAGTATCTTGGAAACGAACCAGTTATTTCGAATCCATCGTATGTTGTGCTTTTGCTCGTGACAGGACTTGAACTCAGGTGGAATGGCTTCGGAACCCGCTGTGGTCAGCCCATGATCCTAGGTTCCCGAGTAGTCTGAGAAATGGTGACATTGAGATGGTCTCATGCGGCAGACTCCTTACTCATCTTCCACGTACTAAATTTTTCAGCATGACAATACAAGTCAATTGATCTAGAGTCTCTAACTGGATAGGCAATAGAAGTCCCGCTATCCTGCACGCCAAATAGAAAAGGTGTCGGCTATCGTATAGTCGACACTACACGACCTCGGGGCTAATTTTCCTTCTACCAAGCCGTCTCCTTGTCCGGCTTCTGGCCGTACACCACATATCTTCTGCTGTCAGTACAGGAACGACGTATTGACGAGGGCAACTTACATCTTCCAGTACCCATGCACATCTAGATTCCTCAGTTCGTTCCTCACATCCGCACAAAGAGACAGCACTTCATCCTTTGACCAGCCAAGCACCCTAGTGAACAAAGCCAGGCTTACGCCCTCAAGACCTGAATCAAAGTTGATAAGGTTCCATTTTCCAAGCTCCTTTAGCTTTGGGTCTTGAGGCCAGCTGTTGGTAGGCCATCTGTAGATAGTCTCCACGACATTATGAAAGCCGGCTTTCTCGACGATGGCTTTGTACTTGTCAGACTCACCGAGTGGCCGACCAAGCTTACGAGAGCCTTCTATGAGGCATTCTTGCCACCTCATCAGTGGAGACGTTTCTGGGTCGAGGGTCCCATCGTCGCAGAAGACGGGAAGTTGGATATCCTGGATCTCGTACCAGCCCCCCGGGCTCAGACCACTACAGCGAGTTATCAGAATGTCCGGAGATCGAAGATTTCTTTTAGCGAGCTTACTCAAATGCTTTTTTAGCTATCGCTTTTGGGTCGGAGAAGCTTCCTGTCATCATGCGAGAGAAAATAAAGTCGAATGGTGTCGTCCATGTCCATTCTTTCTCAAGGTCGTCAATCTCGAAACTACAGTTTGGCGGTACGCTGTATTAAAGGTCAGACAGAGACTAAAAAGCTCGAATGCAGGTTGGGACCAACAATGGAGGTTGGATGGGGCTCAGATCAACGCCGATCACCTGTTCTCAGACATTAGGCTGATCAGTAGAGGGTTGTAAGTAGCATACTTCGGCAGCCGGGTGTTCCTCAGCTAGGGCCTGGTTAGCCAAGTTCCATTACAGGATCTCGATCAAAAAACACACCAAACTCCAATGCCCAGATCCCTGTTCCGGTACCCATGTCTAAAACTCGTTTGGCAGTATCGGCTCCTGGGTTTAAGGCCCTCTTTCCGTCAAGCGTAATGATATACATGCCATCTTGCAGATCTACTCGTTGTTAGTACTATCGGACACGTCTCGAGGTCTATTCCTACCGAGTCTATCGTTTTCGATCTCCAATGCGGTTAGACCAGGCACTCAGTTTGTTTCATGATAAGCTCACATCGTCATTTGGGTAGGCATATTCTATTCCCATCAGCCAAAGCCAATTTGATTGAACCGGGGATTATTCTCACTCCCTTCACTTAATCTGTGGTAAGTCCGTCCGTTTTCCTGTGCGAAATGGAGCAGGCTGGATCGAAGTGATAAATTTAATGAATCGTCGTCCAGTGGCTGCTTTTCGTCAGAACCTTGGCTTTGGTGGGGTTAGGATGGACGTACTATTCCGATAGCGGAGTCGTAATCGAGATCAACAGCCTGCCCTCCGATTAGCAAGGGCTTGGCCAAATGAAGTTTCTCATTACAATTTGTTCTGACATGCTGGGCAGCGGTGAGAAGAGTTGTGGTGTTTGCAAAATTTTGGGCGTTACTAATTAGGGCGGGGAACAACGAGCTGATAATGAGAGCAAACAAAGTTTCAAAAGCACATGATTTGCTACTGCGAGGGGCGCGTATCGCGCTACCTACCCTGAATTAGTTCTATTTTCACAATCTCTTGAGCCATTTCCCTGCATATTCAGTATGAGCCCTCTGTCTCGAAATAAATAAAAAGCTCACAATCATAAGTTCTGATTTCTTTTGTTCTTGGTCTTGTCTCCTACAGACACGGTGGGTGAGTTACGGTTGTTGGCATCGTAACGTGATGCTCAGAGCATACTGACCGCTCCAAGGCTATGACCAACATCTCTACTAAACAACATCTAGGTACCGCCGCCTCATTAGCAAATACTTGCAGACATAACTAATAGACCACTTTAATTCTATGAAGAATTTTCTTTGTATTTAGAAATCCCTTACTGCAAGGCATGATAAAATACAGAGTACACCATTCCATTATCGGTACGTGGCTATCTTAGCCTCAGATCATACCTAAATCAGCCTAGTCGGCTTTTTTCATTTCAGCTGAACTCTCAGAAAACCCCTTTCGCAATTTCGAAATGTTTCACGTCAAAGAGACAATTATCGAATCGCGACTTCAGCATGGCAGACAATGGCAGGTCGCCAACTGATATCATCACCTATATCGGTGTGCCGTTGGCAGTCTTGGGAGGTATATCGCTATTCCCCACGCACGTATACTGCATGCCAAGCGACTAACTACCCCGGCAGTTCTCCCAATTCTGTACAACACGCTCTCCACGCTCATCTCGCTTTCCAAGATAAAGCGTATGTTGCGGCATAGCCGTCTGACAGCACTTACACGGAGTGATATCGTTAATAGAGTCATCGAGATAGAGCTTCCGCGCTATGCTGTCATGCCGCTGGACAGATTCCAGGATCGCTCTGAGTACTGGACTCTGTCGCGTCATCCCAGCTCCATCCCTGGCGGTAGTTGGACCACTTTCAACTGGAAGAGTCACTCAATCGGTATGAAAACTCAGCGGGTTGAGTATGCTGATCAAGTACGACAACCTCAAGTCGAGGTAGCATTCGATGAGCTTGTTTGTTACCTTCTCGATCTTGGCGCTGTCCCGAATCCACATGGATGGAAGTTACTGAGATCGTCTGGGCTTTGGGCGCCTGTAGGGTGTTGTTTGATGATGTCTCCCGAAGGTCGGCAAGACGCGCTGACAATCGCTCCATCGAACGATTCCGATGGTAACCTCTCCTTGACTGTTGCCTGGTCTAGTTCTTGGATCACAAGAGATTATTCCAACTTGCCGCCATACTGGGTCAGATTGCCGTCACCACCTCAGAAAGACAATGCAAACAAGCCTGGAAGCATGTCGGAGGTTCTAGACCACTCAGCTCGGAACTCAGAGGACGGACTAACAACAGGGAAGGATCGGGAGGCTGACTCGCGCCCAGGAACTAACCAAGCTTCCACACAGTCGAGTGCAATCACTTGTCAGATTTCCATGTCAGGACTTGTCAATGCCCTGACCGAACAGGACCATTATGGTGCCCAGACGACTCTGAACCTAGAAAGCCTTTACATCGACCATCTGCGTGTCCAGCCTGCCAAATCAGACGGTGTCTGGTTCTCCAGCGCAGCCACCGCCTTTGGAACATCCAGTCAGACTATTCTATGGAACTACAAAATTCCAGACGATATTCTGTCCTTTGCACGGAAGGAGACTGTGCCCTGCGGAGTGCTGGTTGTTCTAGGCATCGTTGACGAATCTGAGACACCAACGTGGGCAACCAGGCATGACGATCATGGAGCAGACATTCACAAGTTTGCGCGAAAGTCTCAAGAACAGCGGGCTGCGATGGCTGCAGAAGCACTATTGCCTCCTGCTCAGCGTCAAGCAGCAGCACAGGCGCGGATTCAAAAGGAGAATCAGGAGCGGATGGATGAGAGTAAGTCAGCCCGGTCGTATACAGCTCCGGGTCCATTGCTGACTTGACACGCCATAGTGCGAGAGAAACTCAGAACAAGCCAGATGAGACGCGACCAGCGAATGATGGAAGCCCTCCGCAGCCCCAAGTGGGACACAAAGCTTGTTGCTGAGCATTGCCTTCGATGGCTCCAAGAAAAAGGCCATTGGGATGACTATCTTACTGTAAAGGATGTCGTCGGCTTTATGTTACATCGAATGGTTCTGGATGGGGAGTTCGCCGCTGATACTTGTCGGATGTTGGACAAGTGGAAGGCTTGGGCTGATGTCGGTGGTATGAAACAGTCCGACTACCAGGCAGTTCAAGATGACCAGGTTGACTTTGCCCATGCGTCACTATTGGTTGCTATGATTCGGGATACATCTACTGCTTTGGAGGGAACTGTGTCTATGGATCTACAGGAATGCTTGAGGATGTGGAGAAAGGTTCGGCTTGGGTGATATACATTGCAGATGGAAGGATACCCAGTGGAGATACTCGTAGACTTATTTCATTTCACTAAGCCATTATAGGATTTCAGCTCATCAGTCAACTCAAGAAGCTCAATGGCTGTTGTAAGAAGAGTCACAGAAGGACAGTCGCTGGTTTGGGCCCGGGAACGATTATTGCAGACTAAGGAGCGAACAAGCTAGCTAAAATCAAGATAACAAAGGAAACGAGTAGAAATGATCAACACTTCCAAGCTTCTGATCCCTGAAGATCATCGGCCGCATTGACAAGGCTAGTGTTGCGCTCAGACAATAGTACCGTTGAGATCGATGGTGCCAGGAGGGAAGACAAAGCCGATGTTAGGATAGAAGAAGTTGCCAATGTAGACCTGGTTGCGGTAGATGCTAACATAGAAGTCAAGCTGCAACATGTCAGTATCGCGGCGGTGAGTTTGTGCCTTTGAGTACTTACACCCTTGACCCAAAGCTTGAAGGTGGCAGTTCCAGGAGTGAGCTGGCTGAACTCGTTGTAGAAGAGGGTACCACTAAGATGACGGTTAGCTAACTTCGCTACAAGCGTAGTTCGCACTTACACGTTCAGGGAACCACTCCAGGGGACATAGAAACCAGCACCAGAAGCAGAGAACTTCAAGTCAAGAGTGCCAACTTCGAGAGCGATGGTGAGGTTAGTCTTGGTGATGTTGATGGTTCCAGCGGCAGAAGCCTGGTTCTTCCAGACCTGGTGATCAGGGCAGGAGTCGAACTGGATGAGGGACTCGAGATGAGCTCGGCCACCAGGCTTGGCAACAACAGCAGAGGCAAGCTCCTGGATCTCTTGCTCAGTGGTGCTGCGAGCGTGGCTGCCGGTGGTGACATATGTTGCCAGAGCACTGAGGAGATTGTTGTCAATGGGGGTGCTGACAGACTGGATGGGCAGGCCCTGGGGCTGCTGCTGCTGCTGCTGAGGAAAGGCGATAGTGGAAGCCATTGTGAAGAGCTTGGAGTTTGTTGGAAATGTGTTGGTTGTTGGTTGTTGTTGTTGTTGTTGGTTCTTGAGAAGATCTGGTGAGTTTGATGAGGATGGTTTTGTGTTCCAGGCCGGGGAATCTTGCAGCTTTTATAGATTTTGTCCCACGGCTCGAAGCTAGTGCTCGGGTCCTCGACACATACTGGAAGTATCACAACAGGATTGAGGGCGCTGCCATTACAGAATTGCACATCGTCAGGCGCTTGGACGGCGGTGAAGCCATCCCCAGATGGTTAGTCTGCATTCTCTGTCCCTGCTGAAGACTCTCCGTCTTACTTTCAGCTGGCCGCTTCATGGGCCGTGAGGGTATAATCTAACCGTGAAGGTCCAAAGATCGGGACATTGCAAGGTTGAGAGCAAGTTCTGCCGTGTTTCTAATCACACCGACGACACAGAGATTTCCTCATGAAGCTTGACGCTGAGGTGATATTGCTTTTAGCGCTTGTGAACAGGACTGCATGACGCTATGTCATGCTGCATACCTCTGGTGGAAAGCTGAATACACCATAGGGTCAAAGAACGTCACGATGATTCGAGTATAGTTGACGATGATCATGTCGGTGCCATAAAGTCTGGACTTGCTATCCATATTAATTGGGAAGAAAAACGGTGCGGGCCGAGACCGCCACAACTGTTGGATTACGAATTGGAAATTGAAAGAGTAAATAGGTGATGTGATTGGCATTCGAGCAGGGGTTCTCAGCTCGGTATTGAAGCTTACCTAGACCACTTTTGGGCGCAGATGTCTTAAACCATAAGGCCATTTTCCAAACTGGATTACGCCATCCTCAAGTATCGAATCTAAGCCTTTCTTGCATTAACCAATATGCTCCGAATACTTGGATAGTAGTAGCAAAGCACGCAAACGACGCAGGCTAGCTGTTACTTTTGAGGCCCTCCTAGCGCACGTTCCCCAAGGCTGAGCAGGTCCTGCAGGACATTAGTCTTACTATTGAACTATTCTCTGCGGTATCGTCGGACATGGCGGCAAATGGGACTTTGGTAACTCTGCACGTTTTGAGGGGAACCTGGATGACCACATTCGCCAAAAACCCTCCTGGTTACTATACTGAGGCTTATTTCCCAACCAATACGACTTGGGGGACCCGAACTATGGAATGGAGGGAAAGTCGGTCAACAATTTCAGCTATGCCACAGATTTACTTAAATCCATTGATTATGGTAGATAGAAAACGAAGAACAAGCCGAGGAGCGAAGTGATAAAGCCAAGCCCATGCGAGCTTGAGCCCACGTTGCTCTAGTTTTCCACTATCCCCCGCCTCCAAAGCTCAGCTTCGCTTGCATGTTTCCGTGTTAAGATTAGTCTCACCCTTCACGGGTTTGCTAAGCTCATGCCTATGGTTATACCCACGAATATTGCTTGAGTTATTCCTGCTGCTGAATGTCCGAGGTAGGGTGCGTGGTGCAACCATCAGCTACCAGGTCTATTAACTGAAAATAACACTATGATAGACACCCTCCAAGAAGCATATCAACTACACATATAATAGACACTAAGTGTCCATGTCTCACGAACGGGCGCGTATTTCTGATCTCAGTTATTGATTGGTAGGACTTGAAGGCTAGCATGTGCACCGCAAAGGATTTCTTTGTGTCCAGGACGTTATCTAGGTAGCGTGACGGAACCCACAATCGCTACCCTTGAAGAGGCTTACTATTCTTGCAATCCAGGTGCGTTAACTGAAGGCAGCATCACTATTCTCCTATGATTCGTTCCACTCTCCAAGGAAAAGGCCTTATTCTAGATACGCCAACATAACCAAAGTTGCATGCTACTGAATATTCATATGTTACCGTAATAGTGTATGTATGAGGTTGACGCTTTGATGGAAGCTCAGGCGTCGGCACAAAGTCAAGGAGAACAAATGAGCATATCTCTACGCACCAAAACGCATTGGAATGCTTAAGAACAAGCCTGGCAGACAGGATGCGAGTCTATTTTCGTAAGGGCTAGACAATTTATAATTTCCGACCGAGTGGCCTTCTTGGTATGAAGCGCCAATTCCATACTTCTCATAAAAAGAAGAAGTGGCATGCTTCGTAGTCAATTGGTCCGTCTCTTTTCTGTTGTCAGCGCTGAACAACTTCAGCTTTCAGCGCCTCTCACCAGTAATGAGCTACCCTGGATATCCGGGAGGTCTTTCTGCTGTGATTTGCTCGTCATAATGCAAGCATTCTGCACAATTTAGGATGTTGCAGCTGAAAAGGGACGCTATGCTTGTTTCGTCGAGACATTCTGACATGCCATTGATCTGGTAAGCTGAAAATGCTCCGTTGCCCAGAAGGGGTGATGAGCCTCACCATTAATGATTTGGACCCGTCTACGTAGTAATCATGCAGAAGCTGGTAAATCCTTAATAGAGAAGATGGGCTTAATGCGCTGTTAGGGCACTCAGTCCACGCACGAGGGATCAACAGGGTAAGATGCCAGGCATTGACGCTCCGGAACTTGCGGAAATTAAATAAGCACGAGTGCCGAAGCTCTTTGGGAACGTTAAACCCGCTTGACCCGACAAATAATCTTTGCACTAACAAACAATCCCACAGCCGTAACAAAGTCAAAGCGCTTGTCTCTCACCAGTTAAAACACCAGCGGACAAATGTTAAAGCCTCCCCCCGCACCGGCGTCTCCTTGCCCCCCGCGAACCGTCTCCCTTAGCGCAACCAGGATAACATCATCAAGCCCATTAGCGCGTCCTCAATTGAATCATTCGCCCGAGCTGACTGGTTCAATGTGAGACAAGTCCTTTCATTCGTCTTATCTCCCCTCCCCATCCCCTTCCATTCCCTTCTCTTTTCCTTCTAAACTTCTTCTTCTTCTTCTTCTTCTTCTTCTCCTCTTCTGGGCTCCAAGTGAGCCTGCAGTGTTTGACCATGCACGATGGAAGCGGATTATAGACCGAATGTCTATGCTTCTATCTTTATTACCCTGCCGCTTGCTGCGCTGGTGCTAGTGCTGAGACTCTTGGCGAGACGGACGACGAGGGCGGGTTATGGGATTGATGATTGGTTGGCCGTCGTTGCGTTTGTGCGTTATGCCTAATGTTTGGTTTCGCCACTGAAGGAATGATCGCTGACAATTGATGCGCAGGTTGGAGCTCTCGGGTACTCGGTCGACAACCTCGTCTGTAAGAATATACCCACTCGAACTGCATCAATTGTGGTAACTAAAAATCGTCCTCAGTCCTTTTCGCCTTCGGACTCGGTCGCCCGCTGAAAGATGGCCCCTCGCATCTCACCCAAGACGAACGGCTCGAACGATCATACCTCCTCATTTGGCTGAGCAGCCTGACGTATACCATTGGCATCGGCTTCGCCAAATTCGCCATCTTGACCTTCTACTGGCGACTCTTCAAATACTCTAGTTCTCGCATCGCAATCCAAGTTGTCTTCGTCCTTTGTATCGCCTGGTTCATCGTCCGAATGCTCCTGTTGACGCTGTCATGTATGCCGACGTCAGCCTACTGGGACCTCGCCCGACGAGCTACCCACTGCCATGTCTCGAGCAATATTTATTTCTTCTCCACTGGTCTTACGCATGCTGTTCTGGACATTGTCATTCTTGTTCTGCCTCTGATTGAAGTCATCAAAATGCATCTTCCGCTTGGTCAAAAGCTTGCTGTTATGGCCCTCTTTGGCTTCGGTGCTCTGTGTGTTCCCCGTGGCGACACCTCGTGACCTGGACTAATATGTGAACAGTGTTTGTGTTTTGACGATTCTTGTCATACAAAATTCCTTCGAGTTCAATGGCAGTTCAAAAGAAATCGCTCTCAAGATCGGCTATCACGGGTCTTTGGCTGCAGCAGAATGCAATCTCGCCAATGTTTCGGGTATATCACACCGGCCCAATGTTGCGATCCTCAATTGACCTGCTCCAGTTTCACTACCCATGCTGCGACCCGTGTTTCGGAAAATTGTCCCATCCTCATTTCTCGCTTCACACAGAAGCAAGCGCGCAGTCGTCGACTCGGCCCTATCGCCAGAATACGGCACCAAGGGCAGTCGCGGTACCAAAACATCAGTGCAGAACGGGTCAAGTTCCGTGTGTGAATTTGTAATGAACGATGATATCCCAGCGGGATACGACATTGAGGCTTCACATGCTGGGTGGAGCTATGGGACAGAGATCACAATCTCGAGTCCGTGGAGACATCAAACGCCTCCACCGACAGTAAACGAGGGATTGGATGGGATACAAATATCAGAAGAAACAACAATTCATGTTGAACGTCTAGGGCCTTATCCATAATGGGCCCAGTACACGAATAATATTAATATTGATTCATTCATGTTATAGCTCTTTCACCGTGAGGCGTCTCTACTAAGATCTTAGACTACAGCTTTGAAGGGACATTCGATGTATCGCATCCGCAACTATCAGAAACCTCTGCCTTCTTGTTCTCAATAAGAGTGCTCTTGTTCACGCTCTGCTCACTAGGCGGGACATCCAGCGCAGGGTTCTTAGTGAAGAAGTTGACGGGCTTGAGATGCACCTTCAGAATCTCAACAGGCATGACAGGGAAGTCTTCAATGCGCGGGATATGGTTGATACCAAATTGCACCCAAAGCACAATATCAGACTCTGGTGTCAGTGATTCGTTCCTTTCCGCCCAAGTTCTCACGCCTGTGCCTCCTCGAGACTGGTTGGTGTACCATCCTCCCGCGTACAGTTCGCGGTCGCGATGCGTGGTGACATAAATATTATGGTCTGCAAACTCAGCGCGCTTATGCAAGAAGCTGTCTTGATCGCCCATGAGCTTTTGGAAAGGAGGGGCCATGATCTTGTAGCCCACGGGCTTGCCGTTGATAGGGTTGAGGGAGTTGGGGTTGGTGATTTTATAGACCCGACTAAGGTCATAATCAATATCCAAACCAGCTGTCTTGTCAATGGTCTTCTCGACAACTTGATAGCCAACACCGTGAGGGTTCAAATGAGGATCCCTTGGTATTCTATGAGCTTCACTGTATACTAGCTGATTCGTATGACCGTCAATCATGGGATCAACTCGCAGGGAGAAGATATGCTGATGAACGCCTGCTAGGACACCGGGATGCACGACGGTACCAAATGGCACTCCTGTCTTGTCCAGCTCGTGGTCAATCGGCTGCGTAGACAGGATACCTGTGGCGCGGACTTCATATGTGACCTCTCCTGCTTGGTTGAACAGGAACATGAGGATATACTCATAGTTCGAAACCGTGATGATGGACTGTAAGACAAGCTCACGTGCCCGTACGACGGCAGCTCTTCCGGTTCTGTAGTTAGTGTGCTTCCATCCAATACCAGCATCTTGCTCATGAATACAAATGACATTCTCCATTGGCAGCGGTTTACCTTGGTCGTCGCAGATGACTCCGCTAAGGTACTGAATGCTGCCTAAGCAATCACAGCCGAGCTTGAGGTTGTTGGCTGTCGCACCAGCACCCGCATCACCCAAGTCAAATGCTGACTTCTTGTGGAACGGGTGTCGGGGGTCACCGTATGGCACGCTCATGTCTGATAGGGAGAGTCTATAGAACAAGGGACGGTTGTCATACTTGACGTTGTACAACACCATGCCTTCGCGCTGATTGAAGCCTATTTGTGTTAGGTGGGAGACGATAGAGTAAGTCAAGATATCAGACTTACCGACAAAGAAAGTCCACTTCTGCCACGAAATAACGTTTCCAGTCTCGCCAACCGGCGTTACATTGAAGCTAGGCCCCTCAGGCTGGCTTACATGCAGCGGCTTGAGGTCCTTTCGCAGCTCCTGCGCCTCTGGGATGTACTCATTGGCAGGTTTTGGCTGATACGGCGCCAGAGGCTTGATGGTGTTATCAGCGCCAGTAGGGAGTACATCAATTCGGATGACCTTGTAGTTGACGCATTCAATGACGGGCGATACGGGCAAGGGGAATGCGTAGTGGTTCGAATCAGCTTCGCCAGAGTTTGCGGGGTCTCGCATGTACAGGAAGACCTGGTACATACGGACATCATCCTCAACTCCGTCGGACCCTATGCATGTCAGTTCTGACTCCATCTCGCCACATATTAATGGGCTTACCGTAGATCCAGGGATCCGCACAGACTACAGTCCCCTCCGGCAACTTTAGCTTCTCGAGCTCAGCCAGGACCTGCGGATCCTTAAGTGCAAGCTTCTCAACTCTCTGAGCCTCATCATAGTCAACGTTTCCGTGAACATTCGGTCCAAGCTTCACATTGCTCTCGATCCTGCTAGTGGTCAAGTTGACTATCGCTTCATGGAAAATATCCTGTGACGGTCAGATCATGCATGATGACAACTTTAGTGGGGTCAACTTACCGTTCCACGGATATAATACGCAACGAAAGCTAATCGATCAAGCGGTGAAGGGGAAGTTCCGCTATCGAACGCTTCCAAATATGGTGCAAGCTTCTCCTTCGGTGGCTCGCTGAGTGTTATAACCTTAAAAGATAGGGAGACAGACTGGGGCCAAACACTCTCGATCAAGCGTGCGCTAGCCTGAATCTCATCGCCCGTCAGTGGGCATAGCGGGTAGGGAGCAGAAGACATGATTATAATCCCAATGATCTTAAGAACCGTTGGTATTAGATGGAAACGGTGATTGACGAAGTTGCTGACTATTTATCATTAATGCTAGATCTGATATTCTTGGTGCGGAGTTATAATTCACCCATGCCTCCCCTCCACGATTCTCCAAAAATTGCTGCATTGGGAAGTTCCACCCATTCAACGGCTGGGATGTACTTTCTGTATGTGGGAAAGCGTCCTGCAGGCTTGAGAATGACTGATGATAAGGTGCGTATTGGGAAAGGATCGTCTTTATCTGTCCCGCTTATCTTAGTCGAGAGATGCTCGGTTCCGCCATCGTGGGAGTTAATGTCTGCGATAAGCTACGACGACAAGAAGGGCGGAGCTAAAGCGCGTAATTACATGCTATTGGTGGCTTCAAAGGCCTATAAACGAGAGCGATGCTCAGTCAAGCTCGTGTTTTACTTCATTCCGCTTCACGGTTTGTCTTCCGCCTACAGTGAGTCTGCTGGCCATGGGAATCCGGGTTGGTAATTCCACCGCGGAATTATCAAGGTCCTCCTCAATGCTCGAAATAGCAATGGCGTAGTTTATATGGTTGATAGCCAAAGCCTCGGTCTGGATGAGGATCTTGATAACAACATCTATGCTCTCAGCCACTCCGTCTTGGACTTGATCTTCCTCGGCGAACTGGTCAATGTTCCAGACTGCGCGTCTGCTCTTGGCCTCTTGGTCGACGACGATGAACGGATCCGTGTTGCCAGCTTCGGTTTCTTTCGCTTGGGTATATTGATGCGACTTGCACAAATAACTGTCCGATGCGTGGACAATTTTGATTTGTATCAATGGAGCGGATTTGTAGTATGCGCCAAGCTCAAAGGCTGACTTGAAAGCTTCCAGCTCGTCATCAGTGAATGGAGTGGCAAGATAGCATTTGAGGCAATCGCCGTGTTGATTGGGCAGTATATAAACCATTTCAGTAAACTGTATAAAGATACCGTGTTCAAAGAAAACGAGAAATATGCCATTTTTATACAACTGACTTGAGTGTTGCTGATCTGGATCCTAACTTAGAGGCGTTAGAATAGGCACGGGAAGCGCTAAAGCGGGCTCTGCCTAGAATACGGGGTTGATCATATCGTAGGATCAGCGGCACAGTCACGTATTCAATATTACCCCGAAGTTATTGGTCTCATTTAACGTATTCTGAGAATTAAAACATCTTCTACTCAAGTTTTGCTATACCATTGGCTATTTATAGCATATCTAGGCAAAGGTTCCTGGCTGAGCACCAAAGATGGTTCCATTGGGAACTTTGAGCCTGGTGCAAGTCTCAGCTTCACAACCACTGTCTGCACTATTGCCGATCCAATTGATGGACGCGCCGTGATAGCTCACAGCGAAAAAGATGACCACCGCAGCGAGAGCTATGCCAGTCTGCCACGCTGCTGAGAGGACATAGTTGTACTTTCCCCAGAACTGAAGGTATCTCTTTCGGACGATGACCCAAGAGATCCAACCTGGAATGACAGCCGGCCAGACATAGGCCAGGTTGTAGGGAGACCAGATGTGGCCGCCACTGAAGATGACGACGGGATGAAGCTTTGCAAGCCAGTGCGTCTTGGGGAGGTGGCGGGTCGCGTAGTAGTAGATAACGGGGAAGGCCAATCCAACTGGGAACGCGGCGAGGAGAGCAGTGTACATTCCTCCTTCGGCAAATACCCTTTGAGGTGCAAGAGAGCCAAAGAGTACGGCGGCGGTGAAGTAAGACTCGACACCGGGGCAGGTGAAGCGATCCTTCTGGGTAGGCTGGCAGATTTCGGGAATGTTGCGGATCTGGAAGTTCATCACTGCAGTGCAGACGAAGGCTGAGATAACCGCTATTTACAGTTAGAGAAGTTGAGCAGAAGAGTACTGAAGTATCACTTACTGGCAACTGTCTGGCACCAGAAGGTTTGGCGCTGAGGAATTTTGAGGTAATGACCAAGCTTCAGATCATTGGCGAAATCAAGGGCGTGAGCGACTGTCACATATCCAAAGCCTTTGAAAAAGTTCATCTACTAATGTTAGATGAGAAGATTAGAATCTTGGTGGTCGGGTACTCACAGCCAAGGCATTCCCAGGCTGCCATGCTCCTCCAATAAACTCAGCGAGAACATTGAACTCAACCTCGATACCAGTGGTGGCAAAGATGATTCCAGTGGGAATAGTGAAGAGAATGGCGAGAGCAAGGCCGAAGAAGACGGTGCCGACACTGGTGTTGGTGGGCCAGCCTGCTACAGAAGCAATGCCGAAAGCAACACCAACAATCTATATCACATTAGTCAAGACCACTATGCTTCCCCAAAGAACTTACGTTGAGTATCAAGTACCACCACTCTGGAACCTCATTGTACTGCTCCATCAGCTTAGTGTGAATATCCTTGAACTCGTTGATCTTGCTCTTCTTCTTGAAGCTTTGCCAGAGCGACACGAAACCAAGCTTGATGTCGTTCCAGTGATACAGGGCAGCATAGGAGATGATCGCGCTATACACAGCGAAGAAGTAGATGCTATCGCTTGTCAGTACCACGCTCGAGACTTGTCAACGGGAGAAACTTACTAGTATGTAATAGATGAGGCAGCGATATAGACTTGGCTGTAAGCCTGATACTTCTCTGCATCAAGTAGTCCACGATCATCCAAGATGGAAGATACGTTGTACTTGGCGCCGGTGTTATCAAACATGGTGTTCGTGTTGATAGGGAGATATCCAGTGTTGTAAGTGTTGTTCCAGTACATGGCGATGATGGTAATTCCACCCAGCAAGGCACCGAGGAACATGTTGACAGTGACATGGAAGGGGACTAGCAGAGGGTCAATGTAGTAGGTGGCGATGTTCCAGTCGAAGGTTGGAAGAGGGTTGAAACCGAGACCTTTGGATACACCAGTGATAGCTGTAAGGGTGAAGTTGTTGGGCGAGATCCATGCAAGCCAGTTGAAGAGAGACAGGGCTGTAGCGATGAGGTCGGGGAACCAGAACCAGACAAACATGGCTATGAAAGAGAGCATGAAGAAGCGGTACCGGGACATAGTGTATATCTTCTTAAAAGGGCCAAGCACGCTTGCATTTCCAGATTCTTCAATAGTCAGTCAACTTGATACAAACAATGCGAGTTTCCTCTATACTTACCATTATGTAGACTCTGGTTGAGGGCGATGGTTGCGAGGGAGCGAGGCCAGATACAGAACGACGGGTAGACCAGGAAACGTCGCGCCAACCCAGCAAGACCGAAACCCAGCAAGTTCATAGCTAGCTATTTCTGTTAGTAATATCTCAGTGGGTTGTTTCACAGTTCTACTCACCGAAAGGCAGATCTGGAAGCCAAAATCGGCCGCAAATGGCAAGTCAAAGTACTTCTTCAACCAACTAGTGAAAATGATGTATCTCGAATGCGGCAAGCTCGTCGAGACATTCGCCATGATGGAGATCAGCATGTGCTCCTTCTGATTGAACTTTCCAGGATTGAGCTGCAGCTTTTGGCCAAACACCGTGAACTCGCCGAGTGGAAGCCATCTCTCCCAAGCTTTGCCAAGCGGAAACGAGAGGAGTTGGATGACTGGGGCTTGGAGTCGGATAGTCGGCTGTCGCACTGAGAAGAGCTGATTCACGAAACTCTGCACAATCACGAAGAACAGACCGATGGTCCAGGCTCGAATTGTTCCTGCTGGTGTCGATGGGTCGTCCTTGTTACTTACTACGGCGCGAACTTCTGCGTAGGGTGAGTTGATGGTGACGAGTGAAATCTCAGTCTTGATGTCTGAGATTAGACCTTCATGTTCGTGAGGATTGGCGAAGACATCTTCGTTGCCCAGGAATGCTTGGATTCGCATGATGGCCTCTGAGCTGAAGTTGGGGTCATGCTCATGAAGGTAGATCAAGTTTTCAGCGCGCTGGGTCAATGTTAGCATATACCAACGATAGCTCTTGTGTCTTCTCACCCTTTTTGTCTCATCCAAGTCCATCGTGCGCGCATGCTCCTCTGCCTCGATGATTTCCTCCGGCGTAGCACCCAAGATCTGGGCTCTCCCGTCCAAGGAATCATCCTTAACAGATCCAGTAGAGGCGGCATCCGCTCGCCTGTCTGTCGCTTGGATGTCACTATCTGTGACGGCCTTTTCGGTGTTGGAGGCCATGTCTGTGTTGGATAGTGATGGATCGGCAGATGTGCCTTGAATGCCAGAAGGTTGGGAAGCCGTCTTATAAAAGCGTTGTTGCAGATCTGTTCGCACGAGACCGATCTTGGCCCAGTTGTCTTGCAGCACGTTTGTCTTGGCGAGTGTTCTCGATGGAGTAATTGCGCACAACAACCATCTATACTCGCGAACTTGATGCCTGCGTTTGTCCTGCTAAGGTAGTATGGGGCCGTGTGGGTTGTCGGGCCGGCGATGGAACCCTCGAGGGCAGCTAAGAGATACAATTGATAAGAGTATCCAGACGCTCAGGCTTTGTTTGCAAGGATTTTTTTAAAGGGTCTTTTATTTCTCCAGGTGCTACATGATCGATTTTAAAGATCGCTGATACAAGAAAAACATTTGAGAAAGCCACATATGTCTCATCGATGTTTGTTGACCTCCGAAACAACAGAGTTTTCGTATTGATACACCAAATATTTCAACACGATCTCGTGGCGCCACTGAACTTGGTGAGTATCAGCCACATGAAAGCTTTTCCTTGTGGATTGCCTATCAGGGATCAAAGGGAAACGACATGAGAAACTCAAATTGCGTGCTCGCAAAGTGGATGCGTATCATTTTCGGGCCGGAATGTGTATAAGCTTTTTAAAAGCATCGCGCCTTTGCATCCTTGTTTTGAGCGATCGGTTTCGGTTTTGCTCTTACGTATATCCTAGTAATAAAATGCAACTTGAAAAGAATGTGTTTTTGGCAATGGGCCGGGCAACAAAAGCCAGCACATACTACTCGATATCCCATTCCTTTCAAATGGTGCTCAACCACTTCTTGATCTTGACTCTTTGTCCCCCAACGTGTCAACCATCAATAATTTCGCCTCCTATCATGACAGTGCCATCTCTTAGACCCGTGCTTCCTCGCAAGTTCTATCGCGGCATATGAAGCCGCTCGTGACCTGCATCACAAGACAACATCTTCGAGGTGCCTTACTGAAGCACCGGTAAACAGCGTTGACAAAAGGCAGTGTCCAATGTTGATATCAGTCTCGAAATTCCACGCCCCTCCGCAATGGCCGTTGCAGAAGTATCGCCAGTTGATGACAATATCGCTGTAGGTGATCTTGTGAGGATTTGGCTCCTTCAAATCGTAGAGAATCTCTAACGCTTTCCTCTGTGATACACGGGCGTCTTCCAGCTTTCCAGCTTTCCAGCTTGATGGTAAGATTTCGCTAGACCTCCATGACACGTCTATGATACTCCGGGCATCTTGGTCGCCTTCAAGTACATCGCAATTTGCTTCGTCCTTCGAGTCATTGCCCTGAAAGATATCATATTGCGCATCTTCCTCTTGATATACGATTCAATGTCTGTACAGTTGGGTTTTGCTATGTTGATTGTTGGGGATTCAAACCCTCCAAATACCTTGTCACCACTGCCACTGACCAGAAGCTGAATCCTGCTCTCATCACTTTCTGTAGCAGCGTGCTTTGGAAGCATCCGCATCAGCCCAAGAAATACACGCTTCTTCGTCGTCAAGCCAGCTCCCGCTGTTCTCGACCCTTGAATCGCATAGTCTCTTAAACATTTCTCTGTTTTCGAGCTCCTTTTCATCAATACCAAGCTTCTCCTTTATCTTGGACAAGTATGCCTTTTCCGTCATGACCTGCGCTCGGTTGGCCTCTGCCTGCTGTAACGTGGTGATTTTGCTAGCAAAGTCTTCTCGAAGGCTTCCAGAAGTATACTCATTCGAGTTCCTGCCTTCCAAGACGGGCCGTTCTCTTCTAGCGAGCCAGAAATAGCTCAACCTAAATCTCTTTGTTCCTGATAATTTGGGTGAGATAAACGCCCAGGTCGCCAAATCCGTTAACTTTGCTGAACTTTTCGTCAAGATTCTTGGCATCGCTAAGCATGCTGTGCGTATAGGTCAGCCTAAATGCAGTCTGGAACCAAAAAGAAGAAAGCGATAAAAGGATGGTATCTATTCTTACCAATCACGGTCAACTTCTGTTTCTAGGACGGCTTCCTTGAAAGCCATCCCTAGATGCTCCCTGTAGCTTGCAAAAACGGGTACCATGACCAACTGCACCGCCTGCTCGGGCAGGCGCTTGCTGAGTGCTTTGTACAGTTTACTTGTGTCCCTGGTGAGATCCACCATGTATTTGCGGACGTCCTCTGCGCTCTCCTTGCCCCAGTCGGTCTCAAGCGCCTTCTTTGAAATCATGCGAGCTCGCGAGCCCATGATCTCGACCAGTTTCTGGCAGATGCCATTCTTATGCTCCAGAAAGGCGCTGCGCACCTTGTCAAAATCCGTCATGAGGTTTGCGCTAACTGGATTTGCGGTCGCATGACGACGGACAAGCTCGCGGATATGGGGGATTATGGTGGAGATGAATGATAAAGCTTGATATGTGAGTGCTAAATGAGTAGTTGTAATATTTCTTAGACCATCTGAACGTAGAGCACCAGCGCTGAGGATAAGCTGGCGACATCGAGAGTCAAATAGTTGCAGGTATGAGACCAATGAAGAGGCAATTGCTGGCGTCATGGATGGAATGCCGCATATCAATCGGAGAAAGTGAGAAATGCCCCCTAAACAGAGGATAGCAGATTTCGGGAGGAGGAAAGTCTCTTCTGCAATGGTGGCGCCTCTGAGCTTGTCCTTTGACATGCCCTCCTCTCTATTATCTGTCTTTTCATCTTCATCTTGTGCTATTGGCGCCCAGACACTACTTGTCTTAGTCCACGCTGGCGGGTCTGCCATACTGCACTCGAGAATCTGCTGAAGAATTTCAGTATCCTTGGGTGTGAAATCCGTGTCTTGCCATATGTCAGCGCCCATTCCTTGAGCAAGTGCCTGGTTTTCTTGTTGCCGGTCTTGGATATGGCTATTGATTATAGTCTTTAGAGATACGCCGGCTTGCCCTGAGATGGCCTTGCATTCGTTGACAAATGAGAGATTGAGAGTATATTAGCGAATAGAGTATGGCAACGGGAGGGTTTTGGTTTGTTCGGATCGGACCCGGAGGATCTTGGTGATCCTATCGTGACTGATATCCACTCCATGACTCAAAAGATTTGGGAGATCAAGTGCAACATGCATTTCCTCCTCGGCACCGAACATCGACACGTTCCCAGCTGGATTAGGACTACTAATTTGGGAGGTAATGTTAAGAGACTTGATAGGATCCGCGGAATCAGGGCTCCCGATCAGGCATGCGATATCCAAGAGGAGACTGGATTGGGTTTTGAGTCATCGAAGCGTCTCTGCAACCGAAATGAATAGGGCAGAGAACAGTTTCTCAGCATCTTCCGCTTCTAGAGACCGGAGGTTCTGAGCAAGGATGAAAGATTTCTCCTGGGTTGTGCGACTCCGGCCTCCACTGATGGTTGACGCCGACGTCACGAATTCAGTGTCATCGGTGGAACTAGGGAGTGGTCTTCGAACCACGTTGCGAATCTCTCGCAGTACCAGTTCTCGATAACCTTGAATGGCTATGGATATCGACCCGCACCGATACAGTCCTTGAATTTTTGGTAGGAGTCCTGTACGCAGCTCAGTAGTCTGAGTCATATAAGTCGGTAAGGCCGAGGGCATTTGTGCGTACCCTCCCTTGTCCCTGAGTGAAGCAGCTTCCAACCTAAGGAGAACTTCCTGCTTTGGTACTGATTCGCTGTGGCGTTTTAGGTCTTCGATAAGCATGGAATGAATCCTCGACTCCATCGTGGATGCTTTTTGGGTAGAAGCTTATATTGTGAGAAAAGATATCGTGTCCTCATCACCTTGTTAGCAGCCTAAAGTTTAACCTTAAAGGCGGCAATCCAACCCATAGAATCCTCGACTCGAATATTTTAGCAACTCTAGACCGTAAGACCATCAAGTCATTGACCACGCCTCGTAATGCCGTGGCTCCACGTATATCTTGAAGCTCTACATTCGCCAATGCTTCATCCTCGGATATCTCACCACGTTCGCCCGCCATCAGCGGCTCTATGACATCAAGTTCAACCAATGACTTCTCAACTTCTCCTTCATCGACTAGTGACTTGCAATGGGCAATCTTTTCCACGATGGACTTCAGGTGCAAGACTGCATCGCTTATAAGTTGGAGATTATGGCGTACGTGACGCTTTTGCGAAAGCTCCAGACCCTTTACTACAACATCTTGATCCAATGATATTAGGTCCTTACGCAGCGTTCTTATCTTATTGACCGGTTCAGCTGCTTCCGCGTGTAATTCTTTCAAGGAGTCGAGAGCTGAGAAAACGTCGTTGAAGCCGTAGAGATAGAATGTAGCAGGTGCAGCTCTACAGTATCCATATACCAGGACAGCTTCTCTTGCAGAATCGCATTTGTAGCCAAGGGCTTTTTCGGTGCTAGAGTATTGTTTGCCGTCCCAGTATCCTGGGGCACAACCTCTGATCGCTCGCTCACAACCTGGAAAGTTTGCGGGTTCTCAAGACGAAAGTCTTCGCTGAAATACATATCAGGAACGATTGATAGTGAAGGTGCACGGTGCCCCTTGCGATTGAAACCACTGCTTGCTTGTCTATAGGACGAGCCATCAATGGGAGTGGTGGCCGACCTCAGCGACGAGACAGAGCCGTTCCTATTAGGCGGAGATAGTCTCGCAGTCTGTCGTGAATCCTCAAATTCTCCACAATTTACAGATTTCCCAGTCTTACTTTCCGTCCGTGGTTCGTCTTCGCTTTCTTTCAATCGTTGAAGACGCTCGTATAGAGGGGCCATCTGTGATAGGTACGAGTCAAGCTGGTCGGAATCGATCTGTGGTATATTCGTCAAGGTAACTGGAGCAATGTCTCGTCCGGTTGGCATCTTATACAGACTCGAAGTTGGCGCAAAGGTATGTGGTTGCAGTCCAGTTCGCACAATCGGCGGCTGTAGCAAGGTCGAGATTGCTGTGAGGCTGGGGTTAGTTGTGAATAACAGCGCAATTATATAACGTATCATTCTGGCTGGACTCCGAGCCAGTCGATGTCCAGGAGGCCGTCACGACATCACGAAGTTCGGCTGTCGAATGCCACAGGCTGGTCATCGAGCCTTGTCTGGATGTCGGGGCGGAATGCATGTGACTGGTGTAGCAGCGTTAAGCATACCGAGAAGGTAAAACGAAATGGAGGGTTAATATCACAATTCCCTTGAACTTACCGGTGGTTACCAACAGCTTGCGTTGTTGTCGTTGAACCTCGCTGATAGCACAATGACAAAGGGACTCAAAGCTAATGACGCGACGTGGGTCGCTAAATTTCAGGGGAAAGGTGTACGAGGAGCACTAAATAAATGGGCCGGGGGTTACCCGTCCACAAAATGCTATTAATAGTTCCAGGAATGATAAGGCCGGACGAGCATGTACCGCTCATTTCGTGTGTGTGTAATAAGCCCTGTGAACATCTCGAGACGAAAGACTGAACCAATTCATCATTTTTATCCCTCGAGGAATGGGTTTAGAGCTCTTGTATACGCCAACCCTGATTAGATGATAAGCCAAAAAGCTTATCTTGGGTTCTTGTGTGACTAGTTGACATGCTGCCCGAGAGTGTTATTGTGAGTTGATATACCTAGGCTGATGCTTGCATCACACTCCTTACCTCGAACCAATTCACCTACAAGCAGATTTCAATATGCTCCATCTAGTTGACTTGGTAGGCACCTACTAATACCGAGCTACTGTCAAGAGACCTTACAGTGTCTGATACTTCTGTAGCATATACTATTAATGGTCAAGTCTTTGTCTCATCGGGCCATAACAAATGCATAATAGTGACTGAGGTATCTGCGCTAAATCCAACATAACAAACAACCGAGAACACCATTTTGACACAAAACTTCAGTAGCCAGCCGAGTCTCACAAAATGCCTTCCCAATCCTGCGCCGGGGTATAAAAACCATGCCTCATCACTCACAGACCGCGGTGGCATGTATAACGTCGAGATCGTGCCCAAGAAAAACGAAACATTTAAAAAATTCTCACTGGTAGAAAGAAAGGTTAAGCCGTGCTGAACGGATGCTCATGCATGGCGGGAACATGAACGCTGTTCAACGATTTAAGAAAATTGCGACTTTCGCGCGGTTTCTCTGTGAAGAAGAAATGATCGGTTCCGGGCTTCGCGTTTGGCGTAGAGCAGACCGCAGACGTTGCAGAGAGTATGAGAGCCGAAAGGACCTTCGCGCCACATTGGAGTCTCCTTGATGAAGCATGATGTGCAGCATGGAGTTGGCTCATGTAATCTTGGTGACTTCTGCGTATCTCGTTAGAAAGAAAAACGACATTCTGGTGGAAATGAGTGGCATACTGAATGTCGCCTCAGCCTGTTGCGCCACGTGCGGGCTTCATAGGTATCCTTTAGACTGGCTCTAGTAGACCTTGAGCGGATTGAACGTGCCGAGGCAGCGGGTGATCTGAGAGACGAGGTGCGCGAAGAAACCTTCAATTGGACATGAGTATCCCTCTCTGGCTTGGCAGCTAAAGGACTCGGAATAGCAGCATTTTGAAACAAGGCGACCTCACAGAGAGGTAGACCATTCCGTTGAACGTCCTGGGTGCTAGGTCGGCTCTGGAACAGGTTAGTCTGTGCCACCGGCAACGGGCCAACAAAGTCGCGTAGAGAGGTCAACTCACGTGTTGAGGCGATTTTCTCACCGAAAGAAAGGAGCATCGTCGGGGCGGGAAAAGCGTTGGTTCCGGGACATCAACGGGGCAAGGGTGGCGAGCACGATCTCTTCGTCGCCGAATTGGCTTTGCCGTTTTGGCGAGTGTCTGCTGTCGGTGTTTCATGGTGGGACAGGAACTGGACACATTTGAAAGGGGGCAGTTGAGAGGGGGATGTCCGATCTTAAGACTCAAGGGAGAAGTTAGGGATCGAGCCGGTACTAATACTTTGCTAAAAGTTTTAGAGCGAAGATTGCCTCAGAGAAACCTTGTAGATCCCTACGCGATTGGGTCTGGCTTGTGCAGAGACCCTGATTCAGGGTCCATCCGCGGATCCGGTGAAATCCTACCGAGTGGCCTCATGGGCCACTAAGAATCACCCAACAAGAGAGCATTTTCACGACGGGGAAAGGAAATCCGATGTCTCTCAGCATCCCATTCATTCAGCTCCCGATTTAGACTTTGGCCCACAGTTCATCACACAGTTATCGCAATTGTTCAGCCAAAGTCCCTCCTTGACTCCCTTGTGTACTACACTTTGCTTTTTTCTTTACCTTCAGGTGTCTCACTCGCTCGGACACTGTACCTTACTGTACTGTCCCTTGCAGCAACCTGCCGGTTTCCACAGTTCCTTGCATGGCGGCTTGGCCTCTGTCACCTGTGTCATGTCTGTCTACGATTGACCGTCCTGCTTGCGACACTGATTAGAAATGATTTCGTCTCAAAAGAGTTGCAACCCTCATTTACCGACGCGTAAGCCACGGCGCGTTACTTCTCGCCAATACTACACGCTACACAGAGGACAAAACGGGCGGATGACTTGTTTGATGTGTTGTACAGTGTAATCTTTGCTGCAGTTCGCTTGCACAGAGGATCAGATGGTTTGTTCTCACTGTGTCGACCATCAGCTAATTGAGGGGTAAGATGTCAGATGTCAGAGTTACCCTGGACTCCGCACCTCTCCGGATTCCGCTAAGGTCAGGTCTGGCGATGCGACGTCGTATTGTAGAACGGTAGCAAATAGAAATTCAAGAGACCGGAGGGCGACTCCGATGGGTTGTGAAAGGTGTGACTGGTTATGGTTTTTTGATGCAATTTTGACATCAGCATTCCTGTTTGAGGGATCTTTGTTGATGTGCGGCTAAACAGTTCGCGATTGGATGCAATCATCTTGGCAACACTCCTCCTCAGCTGCTACCGGGGAAAGGTTACTGAAATGGGTTTAGTATTTTCTTTAAACTTATTTGCTCCAAATACTCTTCCTAAAATGTTGCCTGGTTTCCTAATCTTCAATGCGCCATCTGTTTCCTTCATGATTATGACGCTCAAACGCTGCAATAAAAAGAAAAGTGAATCTTTGCTCCCCCTGCCTATGCATGCATGCCTTTGCAGATTCACTTGCCAAGAGTGAGGGGCAGTGAGGTATCCGTGGGGGCCGCTTGGCAAGGTGTAAGAGGATATGAGGTTGAATGGTCATTGCAGTCTCGCTGAATGAGAATCCTCCGTTGAGATCTTTGTAGACCGCGACGATGCGTCAGAAACAGAGTTGCACCCAAACTCCCTCTCCAATAAGAACGACCGGGCCTTTTCCTCCCTCTTAGCATACACCAATCCACAGAAGTTGCAGAGACTACGACGTCCTGATGGCCCAGGCCTCCATTTCGGTGTCTCGGTTACATGACAGAACGCGCAAGACCTTTTATGATCCGGTGCCTTGGGTGCTTTGTATTTCCGCGCGCAGGGATAGGAAATAGTAGCCTGTGGTGACAGTGATCGGCGCGTGGTGCAGTGCTTGTGCTTACTCCGCCAACCCTCGGCCTCAGGACTCTTATATTTCCGCTTGGAGCTGGTCTTCCGCGGCGGCTCTAAAAGCTCTGGCTCTGCGGCCTCAATACTACGCGGATACTGACATGGCATCATCTTAAAGCTAAGCTTGAGAGCCTTTCGATCCTTAGCGAGCGTGGACGGGATCGTCGCGATCTGGAACAAGGGGACTTCGCAAAGCGGCCGGCCAAAACGCTCGGGATCGAATTGGAAATCCTGGATCACGTGAGTAAATGCATTTTTGGGCAGAGCATGTTAGTTACCCACGTCCTGCTTGGTCGCAAGAGTTGTTACGGAAACGAGAGGTTTTTGCAGAGAGGAGGACATTGTGGTTTTTTTAATCTGTTCCGCTGCGTTTACTGCCCCAAAAGGAGGCTGTTTTGGAGTCTCGATCTCGAGGGGAAGCGCTTATTGCAGGCATCGTGAATTTCTATATAATCTCTCCACGATCAGAAAACTGACGCTGATATGATGTCACCTTTAACGGACACCGTCCCCAGAACCCTGACGGGGCATTTACCTCAATTGGTTTAGGTGTTCGTGTTCCACTAACAGTCTGTTCGGAGCGAGCTGACTTTAATGGTTTAGTGTTTTGTGGCGGGATGCTTGGCCTCTGTCCTTTGGTATCGTATGATGGGATTCGTGTATCATTCTTGTCAGAATCTTATGACATGTTGAAAGAGTTTAAAAATGCCTTTTAGGCTATCCCCATGGAGAACTTTTGCACTAAGTACTGGGGTATCCATCTGGTGTGTTATGAAGTGCATGCGTGGGACGAGAATAGTTCCATTTTGTTGTGGATCGAGGGGTTGAAAATTGCACCCACCCACGTTGTTCCTTGATGCGTGCTCCGCTCCACGTCCATGATCAGCAGAAAACGGTGCAGATATTAGAAGCAGCCTCTGATGACTTAGATTCTCTCTGATTCTAACTGTTCTCTTTATTTCTTTTGTTCCTTTCTATATTTCTTTCTTTTTCTAACAACTGTTGTTGAGAGATGCTTTGTCAGGCCCCAAAAGTCAATGTCTGTTGCCTGTCTGTGTGTCACAGTGCGGAGTAAATGCTCCGAGGCAATGAGCAGCCATCCTACCCTGCAATGATCAAATTCACGATGGAGGAAAAGCGACCTGAACTCCTGGCAACGAGAAATGGTCACCAAGTCTTTACGTCGACACTGAGGAATTAATGATTCTAGGCATATGTCATACGGAGCGTATGTACTGAGAGCCATCACCTCACTAAGTGATACTTGTTAAGAGCCTTATTACCCTCTGTCTGTGTACCTATACACCCAGAATGGATTGGCGATTGGTCTCGAAGATCCCATCCCGCCTGTAGAATTGGTTCATGCACGCTTGGTGCTCATCTCGCGCTTTAGCAAGGAGATGCAGGTGATATATATAGATTCTAATGGCAGGAGACAGGACGTAAAGGCAATATCGTCGCTGAAATTGTGCTGGATGAGGCTGGAGACAAAGTTGCGGGTATGTCCCTCTTAGGATCTGGAACTTCAGTAACTTAGGGCGCTATATTGTTGCCTAGTTAGATCATGTTCGTGACTGCTATTTTGGCTAATGAGAAAATACTTCAACTAGCTGTTGGCAGAAATCTGGTCAAATGGAAAGCTCTGAGCTTGGCCACGGTCTTGGGTAAGACTGGAAAGGGTTGGTAGAGATCAGACCTGAGTCCATAGATTTGGTGACCGCTCCAGCAGAACCTGAGTTGTGATTTCTTATACAATATTGTACAGCTTGAAAGCAGCCACACATTTCGTCCCTAAATTGTTGTACACTCAATTGAACTTGTCCAAACACTGCGCCCTGTCTCATAATTCATAGAGGCGGGCCATGCGACTGATACTAAACAGGCATGCGCTTCTTCCCAAACTACCAACCCTGTAACCCTTTTCCAAGAATCTACGTAGCCAACAAAAGCTCTTTGAAGGTCATCCAGCATAGGGTCATGGTTATTCGCTTGCTGTTTGGCAATGCTATACTCTCCCAGGAACGCTCGCCAAAGCCAAAAGTCCGTAGAGTCGTTGAGTCCCAAAGTGCTGACAGATTGACTGAGATCTCGTTTCAAAATGAATAGAAATCTTCGAAACAGACGAGCGTCGATAGGCTCGCCCCCGTTCCAGAGTTCCAGAACGCTGTGCATATATAAGCTCGATGCAGCGCACATACCAGACCAAGAGGTGCTGTACTTGGAGGAACATGCTGATGAAAACATGTCGTCGTGGAAGAGAGAAGAGAAATGGGAGCCGATAGTAGCACAGAGAAGTCGAGAGTCTGATCCCTCAATCCACTCCCAGCTCGGATCGCATTTGTAATGATCCTCCCTGACTGTTTGCGCCGATGTAGTAACGTGCTTCAGGCAGTCTATCAGAGGCGTCGCGTCGATATTGTGAAATTGTGTTGACGAGGGAAGAGCTGCGAAGAAGAAGGGCAATAGTTTCATGGCGTTGAGACGCATTTCGAGATGGCCGATATTTTGGGTCTTCCAGAGATAAATCTGCGATACAAACGTCGAGAACTCTGCGGTATTGTTCTGTCGGAAAAGGTTCTGCAAAGAATCGCTCCCAAATATCCTGGCCTTGAAGCCTTGGTAGGCATAGTACGTGCTAGAAAAGTAAGTATAGAAGAGAATATCCATCGGCAAATACTACCTACAGCAAGATATAGCGATTGGCAAGCTCCTCTTCGAGTTGCGATCGATGGTCGAAGTCATCATTCAGTGGGCTGAGAAGGTGGACGGCGCTTATGAGGCCATTGATATGAGCCTCTGTATCGTGTACATTACCATACGCAGCCTTGTGATGGTTAGTGATTGCTAGTGTATTATTAGCAGCAGAGACATACCTCTATGAAGCAGAGAATCGAAACATGTCGAATGAAGGTCATCAGCCCCGGTTGATGTATGTTCTGCAGCCAACGATTCAAGACCTGTATCGTCGAGACTTTGTGGAACAAAAAGGTTGGTTTATATGTTTCGAGATCACCGACAGTCCACGCATAGTGCAGACCTGCTACGAGAAGAGTGTCCCTCAGGGCATCGGGGTGCTGAGCGACAGAAGAAAAGCTACAGATATGCAACATAAGCCTGGGCTAGGAAGGAATGGAAGGCGACGTACATATTTCTTGAGGCTTTGCTTAGTACCAAATCAGCACTGTCGTGGCTATTATGGACTACGCTTGTCAACGATCTTGCTGGTCTATGCTGCATGGCTTGTGCTTACAATAGTGAAGAAGCTCTCTGGAGCGGAGAGTCATGTCCAAGCCTAAACAGTCAAAAGGCTCCACTGACTTTCCAAATGGGGAATCAACCATTAGATTTACTGGTGGTGCGTCCTGATTTATAATCCAGGGTTGCTGTTCGCCAGGAAGGCAGATAGCATTGCGGTCTCGAAGTGGGATACTAGGATCAGCAAACTCGCATGCCCGTCCTGCACTGACACATCGGGTACTACATTCGTCAGTTTGACAATTTCTATTGACTGAGAAAAGTCTTGTGTGTATTGCTGTGGACTATTTGTCGCAGTTGGGTAGCAAACTCCGACTTACCAGGTTGGTTTTCCGCCATCACAACGCACGCGGCGCTTTCGACAAGTCAAACACCCAGCTTTACTCCTAGTGTGGGGCCTCCGAGTCCTTGTCGTTGTACTCATGCTGGCTGGCTTGAGCTTGCTCTGAGGAAAGCTTCAGGGAAGATGATCGGCGATGGGCTCTTGAGTTATGACCTCCAGGGAATTGAGGGAGGAGTTTTGCGTCAAAGACGGGCGTTGACGAGGTATCGGGAAGCCACTCACGGGATATGAGGATTGTGGCTACAGGATGAGCGATTTGGTTACGATGGTCTAGACTGACCAATGCTATAGCGCTAACATCTTACAGCGACGAAAGAGGCGGACGAAAGATAGATCACTAGCATCTTGGCGACGAACCGGAGTCTCCACTACCAACAGCAGAGTCACTTTTGAGTGGACGTGAATGGCGTCCAGCCTGTCAGCAACTAACCCTTTTCGAGGAGAATAAACGAGCTGAACAGCCAACAAACCCCGCTGCCTTTATCCAGCCACAACTTGGAAAGGGATCGTAAGCCAACTACGCATTCTCACTCCTTATTCCCCTCCCTCACCAAATCCCGAGCCAATATCGTCCAATCAGTCTACAACATGGCCCAAAAACCTAGCCTCGTGTTTGTGCCTGGCGCATGGCATAGTCCTGAATGCTGGGGCAAGATCATGTCCGCCATGGAGGCTAAAGAGTTCAGGTGTATTCCCGTCACACTTCCGACAAACCAATCAACAAGCACCGACGTTAATTACTCACATGACGTTAAAGCCGTCGCCGATGCCATCGCTGGCGAGACGTCGCAAGGACTTGATGTCGTTGTGTTAGTGCACTCCTATAGTGGACCGGTGGGACAAAGTGCCATGAAAGGCTTCACCAGCAATTCTGCCGACACAGACGGAAAGACTGGTCGTGTGATAGGGCTTTTCAACGTTGCAACCGGTTTCGTTCGCGAGGGCGCGTGCTTTCTGGACGCTCTCGGCGGCAAGCCCCTACCGACCTGCGAAGCTGACTACGAGAACAATCTAATGGTCATCAAAGTCGACCCAATCGACATGATGTACCACGATCTCCCGGCAGAAGAGGCCGAGTACTGGGCTGGAAAGCTCAGCACACATGCCTTGACCGGTTCGACGGAAGGATACGAAGTGACGTATGAGGGATGGAGGGATGTACCTATCTGGCAGGTCATGACCAAGGATGATAGGGCTTACCCTTATGAAGCGCAGAAGATGCTTGTTCGAGGCGCGGAAAAGGTTGGTGCGAATATCACGAAACGGATTATCGATAGTGCGCATTTGCCGATGTTGAGTAAACCGGATGAGATGGTCGAGCTTCTGGAAGAGGCGATCCAGGCGTTCACTTCATGAAAGACATACTGGTCGGCAGGGCATACCGCTCGGCTGTCTGCCTATGTTTTCTTCTATTTGATAGCTTATGGAGTTATTTGTCTAGAGCGACAATAAGTTGGACGAAGACATGCTTCTGAGACTTTGACATTGGTAGCGATGATGTATTGACCGGCGGTCTACAACACTAGTGACACTCAATGAACTTGTATCTGTAATGAGGCCCTTCGAAATGTCTTTGAATTGAAAGTCTGGCGCCTAGCAACCGAATAAGAGGCATTGCGGCTGGCTGAAAACCGGCATGGACCTTCACGGGAAGTTTGACAGTTCAAGTACCCGAGAACTGTGGCTGGCTGGTTGGGTGTCGAATCAGCCCATGTTCGCAGTAAATTCTGATTCACGCAATTTCAAGGAAGATATCCCGTATATGTCAGCCTTCGCAATTGTCGCGAGTTGCGTAGCTCTTACTAGACGCTCCATCACTCACAAGCGTGATGTTATATTCGACATTTGCTGAGCCCAGGTATTCTCTGGCCACGTATCCCTTGTCTAAGTGATAAAACTTCGCCCTCGTGGCTCAAGACGGTGCTATTCTCAAATGTTCCATGGTGGAAGCTTTTTGGGAAGAAGCTTATATTGTGAAAAAGAACACAGTGTCCTCTTCACCTGTGTTGGCAGCCTTTGTTTCTCTCAAGTTTCTTTTTGGTTTACTCTGCAAATCTAGTAAGGTCTGGCATTGTGGCATAATGCATAAGCTCTGAGCCAAATATGTTATATAGAGTGGAGAGGAGTGGCTGAGAATCTATGATCGGCACACAGAACTTAGATATAATTATTATTATTTCGGTAAGCCTTTACAAACTCAGAAACCTGAGTTACCGAAAAACCTTTCCCCTGTCACCAGATCTATAAAAGGCCATCTCTGTCCAAAAGTGCAACTTGCTTTTGGCTCTTAACTTATCCATTTTCATTTCAGCTATGGATCAATTGCCAACCATCAATTCTGGGCTAAAAGCCGAGCCTCCATTGGGGTCAGCCTCGTTTCATTTGTTTTCAGATCTTCCACCGGAACTTCAACTGAAGATATGGGAAGCTGCCTTCGATGCATCTTCAAGGCGCATTGGTGTTAGGCTCTGTGTAGTACCCTCCTTCGATCGCCTCAACAGTCTCTCCGGGCCTTCTATATGCATAAGGGGGATGAAGTTTTTGGCTCCGGGACGTGACACGGATACATGGAAAGAGTCTCACAGCCTGAGCTTGGCTTGTTGTGATGCTCGCAAAGTCTATCTCTCGAAGTATCCAGAGACCATCATTCTTGAAAACTCGCCAGACGCCGGGTTTTCAGACGCCGGGTTTTCAAGAATAAGATGCAACCCTGCACACGACACTTTATGCATCGAGGAGATGACACGATTTTCTCACAATCCTGGCTTTGCTTATGTCCACCCCTGTCATTATACAACCCCGGAGGCTCAGAAAGTTGTGTATTCTTCCATAAAAGCCTTTCGCTCATTTCAGAATGTTGCCGTTCGCCTCAGGAGAGACTATCCAAGTTGGGATTATCTGAAGAGGGCTTTGGAAGTCCCATCATGCCCGGCACATCTGACAGCTCAATACGCAACATTGGTCGGCTTTTCTTTCTTCGAATCCATAAGACACCTTTACTTTCTCGTCGAATCAGAAGACTCAGCCGCGGCTGACACAGATTTCTTTCAGGGTCTCCCTGCCCAGGGCTACACACCGGCTCCAATCCTGTCTTTCCTTGGTGCTTACGACCGTGTCCAGCGTTTCTCTGAGCAGGATGCCTTCGATTGGTGTGAGAATCATCGGAGGTGGAGACCAAGGCCGCTCAGCGAGATACAGTGCCATTATGGTCTTGAGTGGCTAGAGGAGAATAGCGCAGGAAGACCGTCTCTCTCGTGGTAATATGAATTTCGGATGGATCCTTGCCCACCTGATAAGTTTGGGCTCATATGAAGCGAGAAGGAATTCTGGACACAGTTTCGAATGTCCTGTGTGTTTGAGATCTTGCAGACATGAAGAGTCCTCGAGCGAGGCAACTTATCCAACACATGAAATACATGATTCTATTTATGGCTCTTATCTGTTTATCTTATCCTATGTCTTTATCCTAGCCGAGGTCTTCAAATCGCGTATAGAGTGACCAATCATCGCATTTTGCCCACCATGTCTAACCCCCACTACTCCGTATATGAAGTACGGTTTAATTTCAGACTGTTAACAGCAAAGAAGGTATAAAAGAGTATAAAAGTAAGAAAACAGCAAATGGTCTCGTTTCTTAAGGTATTACGAAAATAATCATTTTCGACTGCTGCCTAGAGTTGTCGCCTCAGGCCACCCTCAAGTACTTTGTACTATAAAAGCCATCCCAGTTGTTATTTCATCTCCATCATAAATATATTCACATGAGAGACCCATCGCATATTACGTATCACTTTCATTCTCATAACTAGTTATGGCTTCATCTCAGACCAACCCTCAAGTCAATCATGACGAACGATTTAGAAATGAAGTCTTGCAAGGGTTTACAGAAGATCTTCAAGATATAGCAAGTGACAAGGAGAAACAAGACCTTCTCACATCTATCAAGAGTTTTGCTTTCCACTTCATCAAAGAGCCACTAAAAAGGCCTATGGAAGAGCTTTCTACTGTGCAGCAGAATCTCGACGTCTTGTGGTATATGTTCTTCAAAGCCAGCACCGCTATGGACAGCGACAGCTTGTTCCAAGATCGTCTTGTTCTTCTTCTATTGTGGACAAGACAGTTTTATCTGGTGCATAAGGAGCTCTACGCTGGGCACAATATCTCAAGAAGCTGGGAATCTTATGGTTTTGCACAGAGTTTACAGACGTTCTGGCAAGCGCTGGTGAAAGAAGGCTCAGAGGCCGAGCTGCGAAGCCTTGCTACTTTCTCTGCCAAGGTCTTGGCTGCTGGAATATGTGAGCAACATATCTCCTCGACTGGGCTATGGTATATGCGCGAGGCCCTTGAGACCAACAATGACAACATTGCCAAGCTTCTACATGGCGCAGTTGTGTGGATGGAACTTTGTCCTCACGCGCTTCTCAGGGACTGCGTTCTCAAAGCAGACGAACAGCAGTCGGAACAGTGGTCGTTGGATCTTGGGCCCCTTGCGCAGGATGAGTGCGCTGATGAGACCGGATTCAGCGTCGCACGGTGGTTGTTTTGGAGACGCCAATTCCAAAAGCTAAGCCATCACCCTGATACTTCCCTTGCGCAACTTGCTAAGAAGGGATTCATGGCTATGATCCACTGCGGCCGAGATCTTGACTACAACGTCCCAGGAGAAGATATATTTGCTGAGAAATTGCAGGCAACTTTGTGGGCTGAGCTTGTCAAGAGTGGAAAGGAGAGCCTGGATGGTGATGATGTCGATATCGACCCCGATTGGGTTGATGGGGAGAACTAGTGAGCATTCATGGAACGCGTTTAACACAGAGTACCCTTATTTATGAAAGTTATGGGCATAAAATACCATTTGATCTGTCTCCGCTTGCTGAATGGGGTTGTTTAATAAGACGCCGGCTATAAAAACAATACGCTCGTTAATCATCCAGACTCATTACATGAACCCTAGCCCATCAGAGTCTGGTCAAGGGATAATCCATATCCTTCCCAATAGCAGATTCTATGACTTCACCGCAAAATTCCTGCAGTGGTATAAACTCCTCCCCTGGCGCATCCGTAAAGACCCCTCCGTACTCATCGAGATCACGTTTCGGGTATTGCCGTGCAGCAACCCAAAGTCTTCGGTCGATGAGTTCTGGGCTGATTGGATGTTGGTGCTGAATCGCTTTGACAGCGACTCGGAGAAGACGTCGGATAAGAGGATAGAACCATGCGTCGTGGAAGGTGTCGAGAAAGCCGGCTTTGTCGCATGTGTTGTGATAGAGGGCAAAGATGACCCGTGTTCCGATGTTTGTGCCCAGTCTTAGACTGCGGATCCAATTGTGTCCTGACATTGCTGGTCGGTCTTCTGCGGGAAGTGAATCGTACACTCTGTGAAATGCCTGGTAGATCGATGCAGGCATCTGAATTTTGTATGGGCGGAATCTTGACCCTTCATCCACCGCATCATGCTTGACATTAGCCGTCATGTCAAAATTATCGTACTGAAGTTTACGGATGAATCTTTTCGCGTCAGTCAACAGTAGCAAATCCGCGATTAGGATACAAACATGTCGTTATGGCATTCTGTTTGCGTAAACGCATAGTCGAAATCCACTGCAACATGATACTCAGTCACATCATCTTCGCCACCCTTCGTTCTGGGCACATCCCTTCCGGCAATGTCTTCAGGAAAGTCGTCCCCGTTCAAGTCTCGCATTCTCTGGTATTCCTGACGAGCATATAAAGCCGCGATATAAAACTGATCAGAGTCTCGGAAGAGGAAGTTCTGACCCCAATCGTCTTCTATCAGTGATAATGCGGCGTCGATGAACTTGCGAAGGTCACCCAGGGGTCCGATCACTGTACCTGAGTTTAGAAATCGCGAGTCACTATACTGGAGATCCCCAGTGTCTGTTTTGAGGCCCCATGTGAGCCGAGGCTGTGCTGAGAATGGAACAAGCCAACACCTTGGATCAGTTTCGCTCTCGGGCCAGCATCCCTTGTCCGTTCCCCATAAAAGAGTCTGTCGTACTCCGGTTCGATGAAGCTCCTTGATGGTGACGCCCCGTTGATCAGCAAGCCGCTGGTCCGCCTCAGTCATGAGAGTAAAGTATCGCCGGATCATGGCCTCTGCGGGTAGTTGAGCCATCACATCGAATCCATCAACAATAAGGACAAGATCGTCAGAGGCTCCCCCCGCATTGTGCAGATAATCTTTGATGGCGCGCAATTTGGCAATATGTGCCTTTTGTGTGTCCAAGAAGGATTCTCCTCCGTAGCCCAGAATTGTCGGTATAGAGTATCGATTGGCGAGTGCCGATGTAACCACTGCGCAGACTTGACGGTTGGCGACATTTGCGGGTACGAGGTAGTGAAGTTTAGAGATTCGGTGTGAGGATGCTAGTAAATGGGAAGGGTTCGATGCGTTCTCGATGCCCTGTATTTAGAGGCCTGTTAGCTCTCCTGCGTACTTGGAAGACAAGTCGTCATACCAGATTCTTGCAGTTGAAGATCAGAATTATCAGCACCATTGCGATGAGAAACGCGCGGCCACGGTTCTTCTGATTCCGATGCCGTTGAAGCTCCCTGCCCGGTGCGAGCATCCGCACTCTCTCCGACCACTCGGCATGGGAATAAATTGATGGATCCAGGTTATTTGTATTTAAAAGCTTCATCTTCCCTGGCTTGCCTGATTTGATTTGAATGTTGAAGATGAGCCAGGAACCGGTCTGCAGGTGAGGAGATAGTCAAATACCAAGGGGTCAATTGGTAGTGTATAATGAACAAGACAATTACATTTCTCTACTCCAATAACGATACGCCATACAGGTGAATTGAGTGCTATGTTCTCGCCCTTGCCTTGGCGCCGAGACAGACCTGGTCTACCCATATTGGCACAACCGCGAATTCCGAGACAATCCCGTATCATACCATTGGAGCATGTGTCGACCGGGTGACATTGAGACTTTGTGTTATATGGCAGGCTCGTGTTACTTCGAATTACTAGGTGAATAAAATGAATTTTTCACTGGACGTCATTGTAACAGATGTCCAAACAGTGGCCCCAAAGGCTGGCAGCCATGCCATCGCGAATCATGCCGCGGATCCTCCCTGGACATGGCTTCCCCTCACCAATAGTGATCGTATCCTTAAGACACGATAATTAAACCAAACCCATCTTCTTTTGTATGCTTCACAACTTGCATGCAATTTCTCACATGTTGCACGTTAGCAACTGGCTGTTTTCATCGAAGCACAATTAAAAGCGTCATTGGTCTAGGGGTTAGGATTCAACTCTTCCATTGAGAAAAGTTGAGGCTCGGATTCGAATTCCGGATGACGCACGCTTTTTGGCAGTTTTTGTTCCCGAGTGGGTTTTTGTAAAACGGGGTCATTAAGCGAGATGGAGTCCTGATCCCCCTAAGACAGTCCAAGTGATCGGGAATAAGTACAATTACTATCCGGGAGATGATGGACGGTGAACAACTCATGGCATCCAGAAGCTGTGCCTGCGCTGTTAGACAGGTCCAGCAACTTTGGCCTGTTAGATAACGGGTATATCTTGTACAAGAGATGGTCCAAGGTCTTCTAGCCTGCTCTAAGCCCACCTACTCATTGACCCTGCTCGTGACTCAGAAAGCAACATCTCATAATATGGGTGCCTAAGAGCTTCAGCAGTCGTGAGTCGTTCCTAGATACACACATTAGCATAGGCTACCACATAATTCTCACAGCCTACTACTCGCCTTCGGATCAAATCGTAGAAGCTGGTCAATCAGACTCAGAGCCTCGTCAGATACAAGTCTCTCATTATTCGAGTTGATAAAATCGGTCCAAGCTTGCTCATGATGTTGTCCTAGAGCTTCAAGTTCCTCGTCATCCAACTCAAGGTCATATTCATTTACAAAGCGGTACAGCTTGTCTGTACCGAGGACTTCGGCAATTTGCTTCAGTTGATCAATGCGTGAAACCCCGTGGAAGAACGGTTCCTTTCTGAAGATCATGGCTGCAAACATGGCCCCAAAGCACCAGATATCTATGCTGAAGTCGTATCGTTCGTAGTTGAGAAGAAGCTCCGGTGCCTTAAAAAGGCCTACAAGGAGGCTCAGGTCCTCATCAGGTCGGTAGAAGCCTGCTGAGCTCCAACCTATCAGTCGGAGCTACGAGCCGTTAATATGCGCCGGATAGGGTCGTTGTGAATCGCACCTTTCTATGCTCGTGGTCGATTACCACGTTATGCGGCCTAACATCACGGTGCATGACACCTTGGCTATGGGCGAAGTCCAAAGCTTTCAGTAGCTCTCGAGAATAATGTCGAATATCCAGGTCATTAAACCGAGGATACAGAGTTCGAAAATCTGTGTTTTCTACGTATTCAAGGACGATGCCGATGTCGGACCCCTGTGCCTCATATCATCAATCTTGGTTCAGGACTTGGGTTTGGGGGGCATGCGAACCTCCTCGCCTTGGACAGCGTCGATAAACTTGATGATGTTGGGACCATTTTCGAGATATTGGAATATCTCGAGTTCGCGACGGATCCTATCTCTGCTGTCTTGCTTGAATAGCTTCATGGCGTAGATTCGACCGCTAGGATCGCGACATTCGAAGACGATTGCATGTCTTCCTCGTCCTGTATCAATCGTGTTAGTTAGTGCGCATCATAGGGAGACTTGACCAAGGTTTAGAACTACCTAATCGCTTTGGGGGCGACATATCGTAGAACTGCCCTGTCAGTTATCAGCAACAAGCCTGCAGCCAACTCTGCCCGAGCCTTACCCGCCCCCGACTCCGAATGGATTGGTGCCATCTTCGCGGCATTCAGATGCGGGCCTGTTTCTTCGTCCCTCAGAATCTGGATACCATGATCGCCGATGTTCGACATCTGATGCAAGGATTAGAGGTTGAAGCAGAAAAACCCCGCATAGGGCTGACATGCTTATTCAGCCATAATGCAGAAAAGACTGGAGGGTTACACAGGCAGCCAAAATGCCTTGTGCAAGATGGTTGTTTGTATTGGCCTTTACATGGTGGAAAATAAATGGCTCTACCTGTCGGTGGGGGTGAGTTTGTCTGTGAAGAGTGGTTTTGAGAGATAAATAAGTAAAGAGAACAGGTGATATACCCCATCTTAAGAACTTTTGACGTAATTACAAAAAGGAATAGAATCCGGTTCAAGTAGCAATAAGTCGACTCATCCACCTTTCTCTCCAAAAGCCCTTTATCAATTTAGCAAAGAATGCCAGTAATCGAAGAATTCTGCCATCTGTTGAACTGCCTACCGGCCTACCCTGAAGCTCCACAACTCGCCGGCAGTTGTTAGTACGACAATCTTGTTTGCCGAAGAGTCGCTTAAAATTACAGCATTTCTTCATTCTAGGTTTCTTAGATCTATCTTATGGGATATTGAACTCGCTGACCAAATGAATCATTCTAGGTTTACCGGGTTACGAAAGAGAAACAGCTCCTTCGGATGTCGCCGTGAAGGAACGCTGAGGGTTAGACTGCCTGGCCAGTAATCTTTTGGCTGTAGTAATCAAATCATGCTTAAACAGCCACGGCGGCGGAGTATGTTGGCGCAAGTGAAACATGGCAAGAGGCTAAACCCGTTGGATCGTTGAGCTCGCACTGAGCCAACATCCGTTTCAAAACGGACGTGACATAACAAAGCATCAGCGACAGTTTCCGTCGTCTTTTTCTAGTGTGGCTTGAGCTGAAAATGATAGCGCCAAGCTTACTGGTGTTTAAATATGATCTTCCAATCAACAATCGATGGCTGGCTGAGGCTGAGCATGAAAACAGTCTAGACTCGAGCATTTGCTGCCTCTGTGGCGTCTCTGTCAGAGCAGCATGATTTAATAATAGCGCTCTGCCCTCATCAGGTCTTGGGGTCTTTCTCATCTATTTCTCAATTTCTTCCGCATAATCCAGTGACTCAGTGCGCTTCATGCGATTGCACTCAAGATGGAGGTGAATTATACCGCCATCACGGACTACTACATGATCAGGTGCTTCAGTGGAGGGAACTTCTACGTCTGCAAGAAACCTACAGCCAACTTAGAGTTTGTCGGATGCTGCGACTCGGATCCATGCGCCGACGGGTCTGGAATCTGCCCACAAACTGACCTACGGCCCATGAGCTACAGCCCGGGGCGAACAGCATACAAATTCGGCCTTGAATGCGGTGCTCTTCATAATGAATCTTTCTATCGATGCGATTTGTCGATGCCGCATTTTTTGGGATGCTGTGGTCTTGATCCGTGCTCGAAAGGATGCCCGCAAGACCAGTTAATCCCAGCACAGCTGCCAGCGCTACAAGGATGGCGGAAATTATTTCTCGAGCCGTATCGTGTGCAGAATGGTACAGCTTCAGATTTGAGGCCTGGGATAGAAGTAAATAGTACTTTTGAGGCGCCAGATTTCTCAAATATCAACTGGGATCGTGGTAAACATGAAGTTGGAGCTGCGACTGTCATAGGAATCTGTGCGGGTTTTCTTGTCGCATCTCTGCTCATTCTGGGACTTGTACGGCATTATTGGTATGATCCATTGATCGATGCGATGCCAAACTCATGCTAATAATTGTTCAGGCCGTCGTCAACTTCACCAAAACATGAACAAACAGATATTGCACATGCGCCGTTTCTAGCCCACGACTCAATAGACGATGCCACGCATTCGCAGATGGAAGAGATGATACCACATATAAGAATACGAGACAACTGGCATGGCGGCCCAAAGACGTTAGAACATTGGGACGCCCCAACAGTGTTTGGTTGGATTTTCAGTGTTCTTCTTACATTCACGCCTCTCTGTTTCATTGGTAAGATAAGATTTATCCCTGATCTGCAGGGGAAGACTAACCAGGAGAAGCTCTCGCTATCACAGCGATCCGCCTTGATAACCAACCCCATTCCGACTACGGCAAAACGGTATTGCAACTTACGGTACTTAGTCCATCGCTGTACCCCATCTTATTTGCCGCCTTAGTCGGAAGGTTTTACCGGGTGTTCGGCCGATGGTGCCTTGAAAGCCGCGGCGGTGTAAGCCTCCCTGTTCTGGAGCAGTTGATCGGCAGTCAGAACTTGGCTACCGCCATTGAGCGTATTTTCGTAATATGGACAAATGCTGTTATTGGCATTATAATCCTCACTTCCTGGCTTCTCTCGCCTCTGGGTGGACAGAGTTCGTCGAGACTACTGCAAGATGCAAAGTTCGACTTGATATCGAACGGAACAGTTTACTACGCCGATCCAGCATATCAAGTGTCCCACTCAAGATGGATCGACTACCGACATAGCGTTGGCGCTACGTACGCTGCGAGTTTACTGTCATCGTCAAAGCAGAAAGCATCGCCGAGGGATATTTGGGGGTTGCCCAAGATTCCCCAGTTGTCACAGGACAGACTGGACAATGGTTCATACGATCTCTACGATGTGAACAAATCGGACTTGGTCTCAGGCAAGGCCTCTTATGCTTCGTTGCTGGGTATCAAGATTCGAGGCCTCGTCAGGGCTGACGAACCTACCAAGTTCAACTTTACGATACCAACCTCATATTTCCACGTCGGTTGCGATTTCGTCGACAGCTTCGATCCGTTGCGAGGGAAGTTGAGTAAGAACCAAACGAACGTTCTTGACTTATTCTACAAATACCCCAGCTTCTCTGCCTTCAACATCCTCCCTCAATCGTGGTTCAACTCAGAGGGGGAAGAGGATGACATAAACTCGCCCTATCAGTTCATATACGTCAAGCAAATGCGCGGCTCTCAACTTTACGTCGTAAAATGTGCCACTCAAGAGGTCAAGGTCGAAACAACCATTCACTGCGGACCAGGAGACCCAGCGACGACTTGTGATGCACGACAGCAACGGCGACTTTCCACTGAGAACCAGACCGGAAGCTCTCTATTTCCGCCATCAGTTATGCGAAGCGATCTGCGTCTCAAAGAGTTGAGTTATGCTATGTATGCTTGGGCGCAAGCTTCCGGTGACAAGGACGGAGTTCAGCCGTCGCCATCGGAGATGTACCTGATGAAAGACGAAAATCCGTATGAATTCACCAGTCAGTTGCCGTGGACGAAAGAAGATCTCGCCAAGTTCCCATATGTGTTTTCCAGGCGAATGACGACAGCTTTCAACACATACTGGGACGCCGGATTAAATCCTGGAGGTCATACCAACGTCTCATACGGCACAATCCCGTCGCATAACATGAACGGTCTGGAGACCGGTCAGACCTACAAAGACTCCTTCATGAACACCACGATGGGCACTAGGATAACCACGATTGATGTTTACAGCGCGCAACGCGTCTGGGTCGGTTTGTTGCTATTCACAACAATGGTGCTGCAAATTGTTGCCATTTGCGGCCTCGTTCTCGAGATTCTGATCCAAGGCCCGGACGTTCTCGGTTTCGCTAGTACTCTGACCAGAGACAATCCGTACGTGCCGCTTCCGGCAGGTGGATCTCATCTGGACGGACCTGAAAGAGCAAGGTGTTTAAAGAATATGAGGCTTGAGCTCGTGGATGTGCGCCCTGAGGATGAAACTGGGTATTTAGCCGTGAGGGCAGTGTCATCAGCCAAAGGACAGAATACGAGCATGATTGAAGGGAGCGTAAAATCGCGAAAGTGGGTGCACTTGAATAGGAGGAGGCTGTACCAGTGAGTGAATGGACTAGCCTCGATAGAGCAGCTACAAGTGCCGGGGCCGAGATATGGTAAATGTGATAAACAGGGGTTGCTCAGGTCCCTGATAAACTAAACAAATTTATGCTGTCAATGCCAGACTCAGATCTCGCTGAGTCACGCCTCGAGCTTGGCATAAAAGCGGTGCCACATGCCCTCAACAGTGGTTCCGATAGGACACGGGTGATAGGCACCCCCTGGACATACTCTAGACGGGCCTGACGGCTCCCTAGCAAGACGGAAAAAGGCTTGAATCACATCATGCCCCGGGCGTTGGGATGAGAAAAGTCTTAGCTTTCCACTAGTGACGCGCCTGTGAAATGCCATACGCTAACGCCGTACGACGCATCCAATAAATCTACCGAAACAGTCCGCGGGCCCCGCCTCGATTGCAGGGATCTGCCACTGTATCGCAGAGCGCAAGCTTCGAGACTCTGCTCCTTCAGGCCTAAGCGTTGCCGGTTTTCCCGTCTGTCTGGAACCAACAGAAATACGAGAATAAATGTAATTTGGCTCCCTCGTAAAGAAAAGCTAAAAAAGCGCGCTGGGCTGAACTTACATCTCCCTTTTTTTTTTTTTCTTTCCCT